>MU003864.1:4673-78928 GCA_010093785.1 Polychaeton citri CBS 116435
GGGGGATCAACAGACAGACAGAGAGAGAGAGAGAGAGAGACAGAGGGAGAGGAGAACGAGCGCGACAGGGCCACAGGGCGGGGGCTAGGCCTTGTCTGCTGCCGTCCACCGGTCTGCCATCCAATTCGTGTCCACAGACATGCACTAGCGGAGGGCCAGCCGGTCAGCTACTGGATGTAGTAGTGGATATGCGGTGGATGTGGATGTGGATGTAGTTGGATCTGGTGGATGTGGATGTGGATGTGGATGGCGATGGCTATGGAGCTCGTCCGTCGGCGATATGGCCACAGCTGTTGTAAATCACACAGTCTCGCAACAGGGGGGGGCGAGATGATGTCGTCAATTCCGCTCCCTCCTGTGCCGTGTTCCAAGACAAAAAAACTGACAAGCAGGGGGAGATTAGGAGGAGGAGAGAAAGAGAGACTACAACGATCCTGGATACCGATATATCTGGTTGTATGGGATGACGATGGCAGGCAGCACAGTCAGTATACGATGAGTAAACGATGATCAATCACTCGAGACGACAGCCTTCTCTCTCTCCCCCCATCTGACTACTTTTGACAGGCCTCGTGGCCATGCGCTATTTCGGTACCTCGTATGTAATCACTACATGTACGTCTCTCTCTCCCTTACATGCACGGGAGGCTGCATGTCCCATCCATCAATCCCTGCTTTGGGGCCTGTCTGCCTCTCCGTCTCTATCTCCTGTCTATCTCCTCGCATGAGCTGATCGCTTCAGCCTTGCGCGGCTGACATTCGCCGTGTGGTCTGCCATATATCTCTACAGCTCTCTCTACTGGAGCAACAATAGCCTCCGTTGCTCGCCATAGCCATGATCCAATCCAAGACGCGAGGGTGGAGAAGTCCACCTCTGTCATGTTGCTGTCTCTTTGCCCTGATCAGTACCGTAGCCGTATGGGCTCGTCTATGCACACGGTAAGACACGAGTGACACACGCACACGCACACGCACACGCACACGCACACCAGGCTGCTCCGTCTCTCCTGCAGATAGAAAAGGGGATAAACGTGCCACATGGGGCCGTTCCCCACCTCCTACCACCACTGGCCATACAGTGAGACGAGACGCTCGCGTGCATAGCATAGAACCGACTCCATTCCATTCCATTCCCATTCCTGGGACGAGTTTGGCCGGACTGCTGGGCCACCTGGTTGCAGTATGGATCCGCGTCGACCCAGCTCGGATCTACCGACGGACAAAACCACAACCGCAATCACAGAGATCTCACAAGGTCGCCGTCTCTGCCTTTATCCGATCTATCGCGGCCCGGTGACATGACACGCCTTGTGGCTCATACGGACAGGAGTGGCGCTGCCAAGTGCTGGCGGTGATGGCAACAGTAGCAGCAGCAGCAGTAGCAGCAGCAGCAGCACCACCACCACCACCACCCTCACCCCACCTTATCATAGTGGCTTGGGCATTGTGTCGTGACTTGAGCCCCTCCCTCCCTCCTCACGCGTTTTTCTGCTCTGGCGCAGCTATCCACCAAAATGACGCGCATCCTCCAATGAGCCCTGGGCTTCCTGGTCGACACACTGCCTCTGCCTATCATACCGTACAATACCATCCACGGGCACGCTTCGAGTACTCGCCTTCTACAGCATCCCAGAATACCGCATCTTCCCTTGCATCATCATCATCATCATCATCATCATCATCATCACCGTCCGCTCCTCTTCGCGTTGTCGTTGCTTGCCACCCACTAGACCCTCTCTCGTAACCGTCGCCATCTGCTAGCAGCATACCACTACCGCCGCCGTCAGCTGTTTAGGCCTACCCACTTTGACGCTGCAGGCTTCGCCCCAATCTCGCCTCGTGACCGGGAACTTTCTTCCCCCCCAAAATCTTCTATACTCAGTGGCTGGAGGCAATTCCCTAACGTCATCAGTCCGAACATCCAACCTTTCGCGCCGACTTGTACCTTTGCCCTCGTGTGCGTAGCGTGCCGGAGACAGCATCATACCGTTGCAGTCACTTCTGCTGCTACCTCGTCGCGCCGGACCGTTCGTTCTTCCCTCCTGCTGTCCCACCACACCCCACCTTCACTCTCCGTCGTCATGGCATATAACAAGGGAGGTTGGAATCCTGATGCTTTGCCTGCGTATGTATCCTCCAGTCCACCTCTCTCACAGGAACCCTCCACACATCTCCAAGCGACAGCCCAGACTGACCATGCGCCGCGGCCACAGACACGCAGAGCCAGAGCAGGCAGCCCAAGCTCTAGGTGGACAGCAGCGTCCGAGTACCAACGCTCCCCCTCTACCAGCAGCGAGCTACAACAAACCCCAGCCGCCTCCACCACCGCAGGGCGTGTCAGGTCTGAGACAGGACACCTACGGCCGGCCCACCCCTCCACCACCCGCACCTAACCAAGGCTATCAGAACCAGGGCTATTCGGGTGGTCAGAGCTACGGCCAGCCTCCACCACCCCAGAACTCGTACACTCCAAACCCAGACCCTTATAACCGCAACCACTCGCCTCGCTATGACAACAACGCCTACGGCAACAGCTACAGTAACAAACCCAGCTCCCCTCGCTATGGCACGCCCAACAACTACAGCCAACCTCCCCCACAGCAGCAGCAGCAGCAACAGCCTCCCCTCCCAGGCCGCAACCCGCTAGCTTCGCCTCCACCGCCAGCAACATACGGCCAAGGCCCACCACCACAGGGCTATCACAACCGCCCTGCGATCCCTCAGCAGCAGCGTCCCCCAACCGTCGCCCCACCTCGCGACCAGAACGACCGCGATGCCCTCTGGCCGCTGTTCGTGCAGGTCGACAAGGACCGCAGCGGCCAGCTGTCTGAGGCTGAACTGCAGCGCGCGCTGGTCAACGGCGACTACACGGCCTTTGACCACCACACCGTCAAGATGATGATCCGCATGTTTGATACCGACCGCAGCGGCACCATCAACTTCGAGGAGTTCTGCGGGTTGTGGGGTTTCCTCGCCGCCTGGCGCTCGCTCTTCGACAGGTTCGATGTTGACAGGAGCGGGAGCATCAGCCTGCGCGAGTTCGAGGACGCCTTGGTCGCGTTCGGATACAGACTCAGCCCCCAGTTCGTGGCGTTGCTGTTCAACACCTACGCTCGCACCAGCACGAGAGGGAGAGGCGATGAAGGAAGCAGGGCCAAGAGCCTCAGCTTCGACCTCTTCGTCCAGGCCTGTATCAGCCTGAAGAGGATGACGGACGTGTTCAAGAAGTACGACGAGGACAGGGATGGATACATCACGCTTTCATTGTGAGTGGTTGCCCCCCCCAAATCCTTCGCCTACTACCGCCAGAGTGGAGAATGGCCGTGTGCTAACGAAGAGATGTCTGCAGTGAGGAATTCTTAACAGGTGCGCAAGCTCTCTTCCTATTCAACTCGATCTCCGCCCAGACCGATACTGGACTTTACTGATCCGATTGTGCTTTTTTTTTTTGCCCCTTCTTCCAGAAATCCTGAAGCAAGTCAGCCGATGAACATGACAACGAGACCCGAGCCTGAGCGAAATCCGATCCCCTAATCCAAGACCACTGCAGGGAGGACATGCAGTGATACGATCGTTCCGTGAAGTGGGCGAGTTCGACGGTAAGGTATGTCGCTCTTCCGCCAGCGATGGCAACGGAACCGTAGCGCCAACCATCTGCAAACCGCAACGAGGCCGCGTAGATGCTCTGCGATCCCACTATCGGATACAGGCCGAGGGTCCCACTTGCAGCAGCTCGCCAGCCTTGCTCGATTCCAAGCATGGAAATCACCTACGCGTAGAAGAGAGTGGCGGCGCTGTGCTATCACATCGTCTCGCTTCTCGCTTCTCGCTACGTTCGTGCGTGCGTGCGTGCCCATGCGTAGCGGTCGCGATGCGTGTGCACGAGATGTCTCCCTTGCGTAATGGAGCGCCCGCAGTTCCCTCCAAGCCGACGATCGAGCACCAACCGCACACTATGGACGTTCCTCGCCCCTTTCATTGGCGCTTGGACGGCTGGAGATGAGACTGATGGAAGCATCGGCATGGGAATCTACGCCTACGAATCTAAATCAAGGACGAGATGTGCGCGAGATCCCATTCATTGTGACTAGACAAGACGTGTGTACATATTTGTTCGCAAAGAGACTTGTAGATACTCCAGCGATGAACCAATGGCCACGCCTAACGTGCTACCTCCTGAAACACCAAATACCGCGTTTGGCTGGGTCTTGCGGCGTGACGTGGGATACCACTGCCAGGCATTGAGACTAGACAAAGTGAAGACTGCAGCAATGGAACCACAAGTGAAAGCGCCTCGACACTGCCGAAAGAAAGAGTAGAAAAAGTCTCCACATAGTTTACAGTCGAATGTGCAAGCGGGCATTTTCTCCAGATCCCTCCTCTTTCCCCCCTGCCAATTTCCCCTTTAGCCCTCCTTCCGCCCCTTTATCTTTCCACGCATTCAAAGAGCCACAGGAAGACGAACAACACAAGATAATCGAGTATTTTATATATCATTTTAAGAGGGAGGGTATGTACAATGCTTGTCGGTACAAGAGAGGACAGAAAAAAGCACTCCTAAAACACACATATGGCTGGTTTTGCTCGCCTGCCCACAAACGCGGCTCTTTTCGCATTCTCTGTCTTTCCAGATACACCAGAACAACGAATCTCACATTCTAGATCTCCATTGACTACCGATCGACCTCTCCGAAGACTAGATCCATTGTACCGATAATGGCAACGGCGTCGGCGAGGAGGTGACCTCTGCTGATCTGGTCGAAGCATCCAAGATGGGCGAAGCCAGGGGCACGGATCTTGCACCTGTAGGGGCGCTCGCTGCCGTCGCTGACGACGAAGACACCCATCTCGCCCTTGGGGGCCTCAATGGCGCTGTAGGTCTCGCCAGGGGGCACGGTGTAGCCCTTGCTGTATAGCAGGAAGTGGTGGATGAGGGCCTCCATGTTCTCCTTCATGGCGGCACGGGGTGGAGGGGCGATCTTGTAGTCCTCGACCTTGACAGGGCCGGTGGGCATCTTGTTGAGACACTGGTGGATGATGCGCAGGGACTGGCGGAACTCCTCCATGCGGCAGAGATAGCGGTCATAGCAGTCGCCGTTGATGCCGACGGGGACGTCGAACTCGACCTGGTCGTACGCGTCGTACGGCTGCGACTTGCGGATGTCCCAGGGCACGCCGGAGCCGCGGAGCATGACGCCTGTGAAGGAGTAGTTGAGCGCGTCAGCGGCGCTGACGACGCCGACACCCTTGGTGCGGCCGATCCAGATGCGGTTGTCGGTCAGGAGCTCTTCGGTCTCGTCAATGCGGTCGCCGAATTGGGTGGCCCATTGGTAGATGTCGTCGAGCAGGCCGAGGGGTAGGTCTTGGGAGACACCACCTGGGCGGACGTATGCGGCGTGCAGACGGGCGCCAGAGACACGTTCGTAGAATTCCTGTTTCGCGTTAGAAATCGCATTCTTATGGAAGTGAAGATTAGTGTGGCGAGATGGCATACCATGAGCTTCTCACGCTCCTCGAAACCCCACAGGAAAGGCGTAAGAGCGCCGACATCCATAGCGTGTGACAAGATGGACATCAAATGGTTCAGAATCCTGGTGATCTCACCAAATAGAGTGCGAATCCATTTAGCTCGTTCAGGCACTTCGATGTTCAAGAGCTTCTCCACAGCAAGCGAGAAGCACTGCTCGTTGGTCATCATACTGACATAGTCCAGGCGGTCAAAGTATGGCAGCGCCTGCAGGTACGTCTTGTACTCGATCAATTTCTCCGTCCCTCTGTGCAACAGTCCGACATGAGGATCCGCGCGAACAATTTCTTCACCGTTTAGTTCCAAGATCAATCGCAACACACCGTGGGCAGCCGGATGCTGAGGGCCGAAGTTGACGGTGTAGTGTCTGATCTTACGGTCTTCGGGAGTGTCGGCCTTGTCTGTCGCGATATTCATGTACTGGGGGTCATCTGGGTTGACTGGGTGGCCAAAGGCCGGGTCGACTGGGATGAGACGAGTGGCATTTGGATTTTCGATCGGCTCTGCCAGTCTCCGCGCTGGAGTCGAGGACAGGCATCTGACATTGTTGCGAAGGCCGGAGGTGGGTGTGGCAATTGGGCGCTGCTGGCGGAGGGCGGTAGCCAGTCTACGGCCGGCGAGGCGGGAGAATGGCGCTGCCATGATAGGCGTGAGGTATCCGTGCGATCTATCGGACAGCCTCTCGCGGTTTGGTGGAGGGAGAAGGGGGTGGGATGGAGTGGAGAGTTGCAATAGCAGAGATTCAATGGGTGGTGATTTGCGGGATCGAGTGAAGTCAATGATGCCCTGTGGTGGAAGCTCAGACCAAGCTTTCACCGCCCGCTGACTTTGTCACTGAGCGCCGGCGGATTCTGCCAGTGATTTGAACTTTTTGTCGCTAAAGCTTGACCTTGCATGAAGCAGTTCGCCATCGAAATTCGAGAAGGATCTTGTAATTTACGACATGGGAGGTCTTTCGGAGGAACAACTGCGAACCCGTCGTATTGTCGGCGTGCACGAAGAAATCGTCAACAATGTCTCCTCTACGGACTTTCCGGGTCACTGGCCAGGACAGGACGATTCATGGAATCTCGAACACTTCAAGCGCAACATAAAAGTCGAATTCCACGACAATGCACCTCACAATGCCTGCTTCAGCCTCATCGGCGTCGATGCTTCGATCGCAAATGCCTACCGGAGAGTCCTCATTGCGGAAGTGCCCACTCTTGCCATTGAGGATGTCTTTGTGTATGACAACACCAGCATTATTCAAGATGAGGTCTTGTGCCACAGATTAGGGTTGATCCCGTTCGCAGGTGGCAGGGAAGGGTTAAAATGGATGAAGTGGTTCAAAAAGGCACCGAGTAATACCGACTTCACAACCGCTACAGCTGTCGAGCAAGACGAAGAGACAGATCCAAATGCCGAGAGTCCGTCAGACATCAACACAGTTGTCTTGACTTTGAAGGTTGAGTGTCGTTGGGCGACGACGGACCAGGATGGACGAGACGGGAAACAATTGGCACGGGAGGGCGAGACAGACCCCAACTTGCGCTACATCAACTCCACAGTCTACGCGCGCGACATCGCCTTCCATCCGGCGGGGGAACGACAGGAAAAGTTTTTTTCCGGTGAGAATGCCATCAGGCCCGTCAACCCAGACATCATTGTCGCCAAGCTCAGACCTGGCCAGCGGATCGACATTCGTATGCACGCAATCAAGGGAATTGGCGCTGATCACGCCAAGTTCTCTCCAGTAGCGACAGCGTCCTACCGCTTGCTCCCTCACATTGACATCGTGAAGCCAATCCTCGGTGCTGACGCTAGAAAGTTCGCGCGATGCTTCCCTAAAGGCGTCATTGGGTTAGAGGACGATCCTGAGAGTGGTGAGAAGAAGGCGGTGGTAAAGGACGTTATGAGAGACATGGTGAATAGGGAAGCGCTTCGACATGACGAGTTTAAGGACAAAGTCAAGTTGGGCAGGATTCGAGACCACTTCATCTTCAGTGTCGAAAGTAGTGGACAGTTCGATTCAGACGACCTATTTCTCGAGTCAATCCAAATACTGAAAGGGAAGGCGGAGAGATTTAGGCGGCATCTAGGCGATCTCGAGGAGGGCCGTTAGACAGATTTTGACCAGATCACGTCTGCCGACTCCACCGAATGAATTATGAAGCGATGGCGCCAGGTGTTTTGTGAGAATTAGATTCGAGCCCCTTCACAGGGTTGGCCGGATACCGGGTTAGATGAACAAAAGCGAATCGACAGTACTGTGTAGGAATATCCATCTGCATTTTCAATGCACTATCACTACACCAATTCTGGCACAATCGATTTTTCGTCGTCAATGTACTTTTTTGATCGCCGCTCTATCTAGCGCACACCCTATATGTTTGATTTCGACCTGGTGAGATCGTCTAGTGCGGTACATGTCCAGAAATGTCGGAACGGCTGGGAATGCGAGTTTGTGTAAGCCGCTTCTTCTAGTTAATGAAGTTGATGCAGAAGAAATGTAAGATGAGGCTACCAAAGACGTAGTCTGCAAATGCCCTGTTGACTTGTCAGTATGCGACTTCAAGCGAAGGTAAACGTGCAGAGTAGTATACCTCTCATGTGAAATTTCGTGGAACTCGCTCGAGTTCTCTGGATTGGTTTGGATTCGCAGGGAAGCTGTAAGCACAAATTGGCCGACGCAAGCTGAGAAGCCAGAAAGGAAAGCGTTGAAAGGCTGGAGACTGGTATTAGCAACTCTGATCTAGCAGTATGTAGTCTGAAAGGTAAGGGACGGAGTGCTTCGATTTGTAGAGTTTGGGCGAATAGGGCACAGAGAGTGTTTTTGTGCAAGCCGAGCTGTTCTTTGAAGACCAGCTAGAAGCAAACGAAGAGACGATCAGAGGCAGGCATGGTTGTTCCGGTTTTGACAATAACCATTTGCAACTCATGACCTTCATCAGTGATGCAAATGTATGCCATAGCGTTCTGGCCCAGAATACACCTCCAAAGTCTGGCCTCTAAGCGATTTCGTAAGGAGAGTAACACTCACGTAGTTTCCAGCAACTACCACATAGACAAATTGCACTGCGCCCACGAGTATCAAGAATGCCATAAAGCAATCCAGCAACTTTGTCCGCTGAGGTGTCTTTTCGACATAGTTATCCCAGATCACCATCAAAATCTGCTGTGCATCTTGTGAGTTCTTGACGCTGCCTGTGGAAGCGGCTGAGGAAGATGTTGACTTCAAAGGTTGCGAGGATGCGCTCGAGACGGTAGAGGAGGCTTTGGTGGTTTGAGGAGGTACCGCCGCAGGCGAAGGCGAAGACTTCTTGGGCGCCATTCTTGATGTAAGCTCGAATCGAATGCACGGACGATTGTTGAAGAGGTGACGCTGAATATTAGTGTCAGTTTTGTGGATTGGAAAGCGGAAACTCTAGACATTGGACATTGAAGCCAGCTTTCGAGCTCGTTTCGGCAGGCGCACGGGCCAACTAGGAATTGCAGCTTTTGGCTTTTCTGCGTTAAAGTACGAAGACGCGGTCTATGGTACTTGCGCATTCGTTATTAATTACGCTAGCAATCACAAGTTCGATACCCAAAGATCTTAATCGCATAACACGGCCAGTACTAAGACTCCGCCAATCCCACAGACAGCATGCCTCAAGCACAGCCAGAGCTGAAAAAGGTACTGCTACGCCCATGAAGCAGTCACGAGACTCCGAATGCATGCTAACAGGTCCACACATAGTACCTCGACAAGCGTGTCGAAGTCCAGCTTAACGGCTCTCGCAAAGTCATGGGTACACTGCGAGGCTACGACGTGAGCTAACCCTGTCCTTCTTGTAAAAGCTCATACGCTAATTCGGCAAATAGGTCTTCCTGAACGTCGTCCTCGATGATGCGGTCGAAAGCAAAGCCAACGGTGAGAAGGTCAGGATCGGCATGTGCGTAATCAGAGGCAACACCGTGGTCATGATGGAGGCTCTCGATAGGATCGGGGGTGATGACAGAGGTGGGAGGTGATCTTCAACTCACTGATGTCCATTATTACGACTTTGCGATCAAAGGAGAATTCAACAAATACAATCCACCATATGATCGCTGCGATAGCGAGCTGGAGTTCTATGAATAAGAGCGAGGGCGTTCGGAGGGCGCGCTGATCATGAGTGGGATGTATCGGAACATAGTCTGAACAAAAGTAAGGCTGCCTTCTTTTCCCGACCATGCATACGTCAGGGTTGTTTACAACGTACAGTGCTGTAGATATACCAGCAACGCGTCGACACTCACGAGTCGCGCAGGGCGATGGGCTGAGGCCGGATCGTTCATCTAAGCGAATACACGAGGACGATGATTCTTGACCAGATGCTGCCAAGCAGCTCGCACAGTGGCCATTGAGATTGTACTGGAATAGCCTACCCACTAGGGTGAAACATATGTATAGTATGGCGGCGTGAAGATCATACGTGTGGGACGGTAGTGTCAAGCTGATTCTGGCAGAGTTGATTGTACATATATCCAATTGATCCTGCTATAACTTTGCCTTTTCCATCTGATTCCTAGCTTCCTCTACGAGCTCCCAAGCCACTTCACCAAACGGCTCCATAGCTTTGCCATATTCCATGGCTTTGGCACTGCTCGCCTGCCTTTGCGCATACCGTGCCGCGATTCCCTGCATGATGATGCTGCCTCTGTAGATGCCAAAGGCGTCACCCCAGATAACCTCTCTCTTTGGATAGCCCCAGCCAGCAATCTGTTCATACCACTCCAAGCATTCCTCCTTAGTCGGCAAGCCCTTGATAGCTCCAGGCAAGAAACCACCATGTGCTCGTCCAACGTCCTTTGCCTTGGCGTTGCCTGCTGTAACGTATGGACCAAGCAAGTTTGCAACGTCGCTCAATGGATGACCAATAGTGCTCATCTCCCAGTCCAAGATGCCAATAACATATGGCTTGGTCTTGTGAAAGACTACATTATCGATCTTGTAATCGCCATGGACGAAAGTCGAGCGATCCTTAGGCTGCGTCGAAGGCTCACGGAAGAAGGAGACAATGTCATCGTAATGTGGGATGGGCCCTACAGGCACTCCCGTGTCTTTATCCTTGGCCTTCGCTTGAGCCGCCGAGATTGCTGCAAAGGTGTTGAGTTGGCGATTGTAGAATTCACTTGGCTTGCCAAAGCTCGACAAGCCAACGCTGGCAGGAGTGACACGATGGAACTTTGCCAGCGTCTCCACGGCTGACTTCCACATGGCTTTTCTGTCTTTGGGCGAGACATCCGGAATGGCGGGATCCTCGAAGATGCGCCCGTCGAGGAACTCCATTATGTAGAAAGGTGTGCCGACGACGCCGTCATCTTCACAAAGGCAGTACGTCTTTGGCACAGGAACATCGGTGTTCTCGAGAGCATGTAGGATACGGTACTCGCGATCAACTTTGTGAGCAGTCTTCGAAAGCAGCTGGCCAGGCGGCTTCTTACGCATCACATACTTCGAGCCATCGGGTGATGCGAGCAGGTAGGTCGGGTTGCTTTGCCCATAACCAAATTGCTTGACCTTGAGAGGGGTCTTGATTGAAGGGACGTAGGTGTTGATGTAGCGCTCAAGGCTTGGGATATCGATAGGTTGTCTGATTGCACCCGCCATTTCTATTCTATATGATGATTCACTTCATTACCTGATTACAAGCGGTCTCACGAAACGGGTTGGAGAAGAAGAGCTGAACATATGTCGGACAGTGACAGTAGTCGATAGATGGCTGTGACCTTAAATCTCCAAAGTACCGAGGTCCAAATTCCAACACCCGGGGCAACCTGGACCTCTGCTCTCTCTTGCCATCATAGCTGTAGACTGATGGGCCTGATATATTACCCCTCTGAGCATCCTGTCCACCCTTACGCCACGCTGTCTTCTCTAGAAATCTAGACTTGTGCTGCAACACAGAGGGGGTTGGTAAAATGTCTGGGATTCATTCCAGAAGAGCGTCCAAAGTGCTTAGTCAACCAGGGTCCAAGGTCGCGCGGAGCTCGTACTTTCCTATCCTGGCGTTAGAGTTGTAACTTTATCGATCTACGATCTTCAATTCCTCCAGATATACCGCCATACACATACATTCCATGACGGGTGGTCCGAGTTCCTTCTGCTGTAATTGAATCGGTTGTGTTACACTGTCTCCTGAGAGCAATTGAACCTATTGTCTCCAGCGAGATACCAAACACACAACCGCGAATCTAGCGCAGGATGAAAACAACGAAAAGTCCCAGGGAGATGGCGCCGTCCTCCTCGCCCCCGCCCGCTACTACACAGGCCTCGTCCAAACCCACAGCAGCAGCCTCGACACTTATCGCGTCAGGTAGGACCGCCTACACCTCCCTCGCCTCACTGCCGGGCTACGACACGGCCCCAGACATCTACGAGTCCGCGCCCGTGCCCGAACTGACGGACGACACCGCCACCACCCGGAGCTCGTCCTACTCCGGCTCTTCGTCTGGGGATGATGACAATGCCGACGAGGATTGCTTTAGCAGCCACGCGGACGGGGAGGATGCGGAAGAGGGCGTAGAAGCGGTGGGCGGTGTGTCGAAGAGGCGGATTGACGCCCAGCGCGCGAGGACAAGGTTCAGAGGCGTTGGGACTGGAGTTGGGGGGAGGGGTAGGAGGAGGGAAGGTGCGGAAGTCGAGGAGAGTCTAGAGGAAAGGATTGCGAGGTTGAGAAGGGAGGTCGAGGAGTGTAGCGTTCTTCTGCAGAAGGGGGAGGAAGGCGGAAAAAAGGACGGGCGGCTGGTGGGAGATGAGAGGGCGGAGTTGGAGAAGCTAGTTGGAGGGTTGGAAGGGTTGCGGACTGGGATGAGAGAGAAGGAAAGGGACGGTACCGAGGACGAGGATGAGGATGAGGAAGAAGAGGGAGAAGAGAATCAAGACGTGCTGGCCAAAGTCGCGGCGTTCGATGCACGTCTCTCATCTCTGGAGAGAGCCCTTGGCAACACAACCATGGCCGACGCGCTACCCTCCTCGTCAGCAGCGCCACCACTCCTCCCGACCCTCACGCACCTCGAATCCCAGCTCTCCGCCCTCGCCTCTGCGCCCACCTCCCTCTCCCACCTCTCCTCTTCCCTCCCGCCACAACCACCCCCTTCCTCCCATCTCCAGGACACCCCTGACCCAAACCTCCAGTCCCTCTACGCGCTCCTCCCGACCCTTACCTCTCTGGCTCCAACGATCCCTGCCCTCCTCGCCCGCCTCAAAAGCCTGAGGACTCTCCACACAGGCGCAGCCACTGCTGCTACGGATCTGGCGGAGGTGGAGCGTCGCCAGCGCGAGCTCGATGCTGAGCTCAAGAAGTGGAGGGAGGGCCTAGAGAAGGTCGAGGGTGCAGTCAAGGAGGCCGATGCTGCCAATGGCCGCAATGGGCGCGTCGTCAGAGGGTGGGTTGAGGGGCTTGAGAGCCGGGCGGAGAAGTTGGGTGCATGATAGGTGAACTGATGGGTCTCATAGGGCAAATCTGAGGTGGTAGGATTGCCTTTGAAGGTGAGCAGGGACGGACACTGCAACTGTAATAGACATACAGACAGGCGGTTTGATGGACATCTCTTGCTGCATCAGCGTGCTTGCGAATCTAGATTCATGTTGTCGTCAAATGATACCCTCCATACGTTTACACACTACGCACCACATACAGACATCGTCTCTTGTTCTTCGTGTAACCACTGTATCTAAGTCTCGACGCTCAAGCTACATCACTCTCGTCCATGTTCAGCACAAACATCCAAAACCACCTCACTGCATTCACGTGCCCCTTGACGCTGACCTTCTCGTCGACAGTGTGAATGTTGCCTAGCCCCTCGTCACCGTCCTCATCATACCCGGGCCCGAACCGGTAGATGTTACCCGTCAGCGCCCAGTAGTAACGCGTGTCAGTGTTGCCCGTCATGATGCCCGGCGCCACGACGACGTCCTCGCCGTATAGCGCGCGCGTCGTCGCGGCCAACACCGCCCACGCCCCCGTGTCTAGCGAGGTGGGCGATACCGGCGCCACAGGCAGCGTGTTCGGCGACGCCTTCAGTGTAATTGACTTAGGCGGCGGGGCGAAGGTGGACGAGTTGGGCGGGAACGCGTGCAGCGTCAGGTTGTGCTTGGCGGCCAGCCGTGTTGCCAGCCCGGAGAAGTGCGCAAACACCGTGTGTGGCGTCTCGCCGACGTTGATGCGGTGGTTGACGATCGCCACCGTGCGCTCCGGCAGCGCGTTCACCTTCACCCCGCCACTGATCACGTCCGCTGCCTGCGAGGTCTGCATCAAGTACTTGATCGCTGGGCCGCCGAGTCGCGCAGCCTCGATCGCTAGGCCGTCTTGCTTGTGCTGTCTAGCCTTGGGGCGAGTCGGCGAGGAGATCGGCGAGGAGAAACGCAAGGAGGAGGGCAGCAGCTTCTTCAGGCTACCGGGGAAGTCGGGCGAGTAGGCGGCACCGCACTGCAGCTGCGAGTAGTATGGGTTCTCCTCCGCAAGGTGCGTCGGGTACTGCTCGCGCTCGAGCCAGGTCAGCAGCTCGCCCATGACGCCAATAGACGTGTGGTCACTCGGGATGGAACTGTGTCCGCCTGGCATGCGGATCGTAACCTCAACGTCCGTATAACCCTTCTCGCCGACTCCAGGCTTGGCGAACGTCGTGCCCCAGGTGCGCTCAAACGTGGCGCCCTCGTCGACAATTGCAGCGATGCCGTCGTCCCCGTAGCGCTCGTGAAGGTAGGGAGCCAGGTGGCCCGCGCCCTGACGGCCGGAGATTTCCTCGTCGAAGCCGAAGGGGAGCACGATGGTGCGGCGGGGCTTGAAGTCGACCTCAAGCAGCGATTCCATGGTCTCCAAGATCGCGATCAGCTGGTTCTTGCAGTCGCTCGAGCCGCGGCCCCAGATGTACTTGCCGTCGAACACGCCGTCAAAAGGGGGGTGGGTCCAGGAGTCCAGCGTGGTGTCGGGCACGGGGACGACGTCTTGGTGGGCCATGAGGAGTGTGGGCTTTAGGCTGCTGTCGCTGCCGGTCCAGGTGTAGAGGAGGCCATGGGTGTTGATCTTCTCGAGCTGTAGGTGCTTGTGGACCAGCGGAAAGGTCGCCTCGAGGTACGTGGCGAAGGCGTACATGCGCTCCCAGCGGGTATCCTCGCCTACTGGACCCAAGTCATCGAAGGACTGCGTGTCGACCTTCACTGCGCCGGAGAGGCGGGCGACGGTCTTGTTTAGGAAGTCGGAAGTGGTGAAGGTGGCGAACTTGTCGTCCAGGCGGTTGTCGGGAGAAGGGAAGAGTGGCGACGCCTGCTCGCATTGCGACTTGTACGCCGATGGTGAGGTAGATTCGGACGAGATCCAGGATGCCACGGTCGGTGCCAGTGACGGTGCAATCAGGTATCCCGTGAGGGCCAATGGCAGTACGAACCATGCCATTGCACGCCGCGCCTTCGGTGAAGGCCTGTCATGTTGCTCGAGTTCAATTTGCTCTTCGGTTAGTTGTGACTTCTCCATATTTGACGATGCTGTCGAGGTGGCTTGGGTGCTGCAAGAGCTCTGCAATCACTTGATATAAGTCCAAAGCTGCAAGCCCTCAAGCCTGGCTTATGAAGCCCGTACCTGCCGGTTTAGGTGACCGCGATAGCATTTCGGCCAAGCGAGCGGGCAAGCTCTAAGAGAATTGGGGGCGGGATCTGCCACTATACAGCAATCACTGGGGAAAGTTTTATTCTTACATACTATCGCTTCATGCACAGCTGAGGTGCAGCTCTCAAGTGCTCTCCTGTACTCTCTTAAAGAGTATAGAAATTAAGGAAGAGCAAGCCTGCTCTCTTGCTCCTCCTAACAGTGTCCTACTTTTACTTCCTAGTAAGCTAATGTATACTAAATACCAGACTAACTTTCTAACTAGTCTAATAAGCGCCACTTTAACAAGTGAACTTATGATGAATACATTACATAACCTCAATTTAGTCAGTATGTTCTACTGGGTCCGAGGTCATACCTGGATCTTTTCCTAGGGTTGAAATGTCCATAGTACAAAGCTTCATGATCTCTCGCTATATCAAGTGGTGCATGTACAATTTAGGGTAGAAGCCTCGATTTGATCTGCTACAATTGATGGTGGCGGTGTAGTGCCATACTTGGAAGAGGCACTACCGCGGCCAAATCATGCCTAGGAAATCACATCTATCCAGAGTAGAAATAGTTGGAATGGCCCTGCATGAGGGGACTATGTGCAATCAGCGTCACAGACGGTAGGCACAAAAAGGTGCTTAGAACATTGCATAATGCTTCAACATTACATTTCGTGCAAACCTACGATGTGAAGGTCGTGTTTACATCATCGTGAGGCCTGATAGCTCTAGAATGTAATTCTAGTGATGGATACATGAGCAAATAATGTTGCGGATGGAAGAATCTGCTGTCCAAGATCTTTCCCCGGTGCAGTCCTCAAGTGATATCAGGTGATGCAGAGCATGACGCGTCACTTTAGCTAGATAAAGTATTGAACCGAACAGATGACTTTCGTTCTTACGCTAGGTAGTGAGAAAGGGGCTAGTATACGCACTTCAATCGCAAGACCATTTTGGATGGCGCTTGGAGAACCACCCATCCGCCGCTGCCGCGTATACGAACAACGGGTAAAGGATCTGAGCTGCGATACTTACCGTAAGAAGAAAATCAAGTAATGCTGACACGTCAAGTTGCTCAGAGTGCTCCAGCAGAGGCGTGAGAACTCGGTTCACTAAGGAGACAAACTGGAGAGTGTATTTCGTCAAGCAGGTGTGGGAATTTGAAGGTGTTAAAGCAACGCAGCGATCGTATGCCTGGAGATCTAGACCAAGTTCCTAGCTAAACCCTACTGAAGTGCAGTGCTACAGCAGTAACATGATCATCGTTGATGTTCATTTGTTCACTTCGATTCACATAATTTGCATCCTCGTCGTGATGGGTAGACAACAAGCTAGCTTGAAAATCGCAGTGTTCCCTCACTAAGCAAACAGTAAGCTACTTGCTTGCATAATCAGTGTAGCTATTCAGCTCAGCATGCAACCCCTTCGATCGCCGGATCTCGGCAACGAGAGATCCGGCACGAGTAGCTTTATCGTCAAGCTGCCCAGGCACCTGAGCATAATACCCAAACTTGAACGTTAACTTGGGGTTCTTGACCACTTGAGACAAATCTTTCTCGAAGGATACTGCCTCCGCAGCTGGTAAGGTAACCTCGTATTTGCTGAACTTGCCTTCATCTTCAACCCCCTGGATGTCGCCGCGCCGAGTGGTTATGATATTGTATAAGCTTGCCGACATGTCCTGAGGCAGTGTCGCGTTCACAAAGTATACTGGCTCCAGGATACAAGGCTCTGAATATAGGATCGTCGCCTTCACAGCATTTACTAGGGGTACGAGCATCTGGGCGAGGCTCCGTTGCGCCGCGTCGGCATGGAGCACTAAATCAGCGAGATTGACGCGCAGTCCGTGCACTGGCTCCTCAATCACCGGACCTCTACTCGTTGCTTCCTGGAAACCTTGATTTAGCGAGTCTTTAACCTCATTAAGATAGGCGATTCCCTTGGTTTGGTCGACAAGCACGTTTGGTCCAAGGCCGTTTGGGCCGAAGCACAAGATCTTCTTGATCCAGTCGTCGCGCATATTAAGCTTGCTAGCAAAGACGCTTAGTCGCTTCTTTAGATCCTGCATGTCTGCCTGAGTGGTCGTTGGGTCTTCGAGAAGGTCGACTATCCCAGAATCGATGGGCTCAGCAGTCACGTATACGCGGTTGGCCTTGTTTGGCGATTTTGTCGTGAGACTCTCTTCACAGGAGCCTAGGACTGATTCCAAGTAGATTGGTATGGGCTTATCGGCCGTGATCTGTACGCCTGCTTTGATCTTTAGGGCTTCTAGAGTTTCATTGAGCTCAGGCTCTGTCTTGGCAGTAATGTAGAGGAATGCTTCGCGTTCTTTTGCCCAAATACTGGTCGATGTTCCCGCGGCGATTAGGTCGTCAAGAGCAGCTTGTACTTTAGCACGATCGCCGGGTTCTGTAGGTTCCACTGCTTGACGCCAGATATGGCCTGTAGCAATGGCATTGCTCAGATAGACGTCAGCTTGACACTGCAAGGGAGGTGGTATCTGGTATACTCACGCGCTCATGGTGCTATAGGAGTTTGAATAATTCACACTATGCTAGACTGAAGACCAATTGTAAAGGTTTGTTGTTAAAGTGGATGAACGAGGCATTGCTCAGTCCGGGTGTTATAAGCTGCCACAATATGGCACAACTAGAGTGGGGTGTCGGCATCGCCTCGGCGGTGAGCTGCTGTTGCTCGTCCACGAATTTTATTACAATGACCTTAAACAGTCCTGAGGCTTATGCACGAGCTTGGCCCTTGGTCGCGGTGGCAATACTACTGAACAGCAAGAAGCTCTGATCAATACTATAAACAGACGGCTATGCAGGCGCCCCGCGTAGATTAGTGTTCTGCACTGCAGCCTGTCTCACTAAGTGACAATCATTCTACTGGCTCTCGTTAGTCATTGCATTATGGCACTACATAGAATGATCGTTGTCGACATACTGCTGAAAGGGTGTAGAGTGCTCTTTTGTGAGGTCTTACAAGACCCGTCTAACCTATAGGAGAATGTCTATAACATAGACAAGACTAGTGCAATGCTTTTGAAGCTTGAATTGGTGAAGATCCTAGTTAACAAGGATAACTAGCGTCGCTATAGAGGTGTATACGCTAAGCAAACTACTGTCATAGCTATCAAGTGTGTTAGTGCTAATGGTTGTGGCTGGAGGTCCTGAGGTGGTTCTACTTAATCAGGGTAAAGGTGAGGTATTGAGGAAGTAATGGAAATAGGATGTCACTTGGTAGATGTGATCAAGGGTGTTGATACTTCTATAACATGAGTTGAGGATGAAGCTCCTATCTACTAAAGAAATATCCCTTGCTATATACCATCGCTTAGTGTCCATTCTAGACCGTGTGGCGACCGCTCCATCGAGTGCTCGCTCGAGTGCTCGCACGCTGACTCGCGCACGTGACGTTCTCCTTAGGCTTCCTTACAGTATGTGCGTTGTGCCGTATTACCTGTCCACTAAGGAAAGGTTTATTCCTATATACTATCGCTTTATGCACAATTGAGGGCTGCTCTCTTGATCCTCCTAGAGATCACTCGGCGTGCTCTCTCTGTTGCCCATAGAGACCACTTCCTAGGATGCCTAATGCATTCCTGCTGAGTGCCTATAGTGCACGGGTTCCGTCGTAATACAGATGTGAATGTGTATACGGAAATAAAGTAGAAAGACCATACGTAGGGTGCATTGATATGGTGGAACATGACATCCATGTGGTATAACACAGTCGTTGTGCTGGATCACAGCAACTAGTATTGTTATACTGAAGTGCATGGCTGCTATCATTTGGGCTTTCTGTTCAAAGCTCATCTGAACGTCAACTCGGGTTTGGAAGTGCTCACTAGCCTCCGTTGACGTGAGACTACCGCATGCTTGGCGGTCGAGTGCTGTCTAGCACAAATACCAGCCTCTTCTGTCTGCTACCGTTGCAGCTCACATAGATATTAAAACAACAAGTGCCTGCATTTTTCTGCTCTTCCTACTTCTCTTCTAGCAGTCTAACTCCGAAGGTTTTGTAGGAGACTTGGAGTTGATCGCAGCGTCAAATCCAAAGAGACATTTCTTAAAACTTGCAGCTGATAAGTTATCACTAAGTAGAAAACTTAAAGGCTTCAAAAGCATAAGCTTCTTTTAGACTACTATAGCTAAGGCTGGTCTTGCTCATTTGCTTGTCCTTGGCTCGGTTTCACCAGGGAGACATATCTCAACTTTTTTTGCTATATTCATCAACTCGCTTCTCAGCTCATCAAAAGCCATGTATGTGTGACAGAAATGCTACCTTTGGGACACATTTGTGAAGTGGAAAGCGGCCGTTCAGGAGAGCCTCGAGCAAACTGTCCGAACTAGGACATCCAAGGTATGAGTCGCGCTGTCGAAACATGCCATTTTTCCCAGTTGAAGGCAAACTTGTCATGCAACATTCCTTCTTCCTCTCTCACTCGAGTCCATATTCCGAATAGAAGCATTGACAATCCGATAGGAGCTGCTATCCATTCTGTTGTCGTTAAGATTTGATACCATGATGATCGAAACCAACAACTAAGAACCCCATCCATTCTGCCGAGTAGTGCCACATTACAGACTATAAGGACTACAAGTCCAGTATAGCTAGGATGTTGCACGTAGCGATAAACCCCAGTGGTCGTCAAACGATCCGGCTCTGCAAGCGTGAATGTAAAGTTCTTACCGAGCGATGTATGTGAAATCAAGCGAAGTGGGATTCCACAGCAGAAGACTAGTGCCAAAGGAATGGACGTTGCCGCCGACCATGTGATAAGCTTGGTATTCAGATTGTTCTCGGCTCCGTGGCGGAGAATGAATGGCGGGATACTTGGATGGAAATAGGTGAGGCAGGAGGTATGTAGCGCGAGAAGACCTAGCGGAGCCAGGGCAATCTTTGTGGTGTGCTTGTTCGCGAGATTGAGCCAGCGAATTGAGTCGCCTGTCGACGGTACTGTCGAGCTTGAGCTGGGATTTGGAGGCGACAGAGCGATGTAAGTACCAACGCTGGAACCCAGTATTATTACTGCTAGAGACGTTTGTGCGAGAGAGATAGAAACTGGCATGTTTCCCGTGCAATGAATGATCAGGCTTAAGTTGTTTTCGGACTCTCTGGACTAGGCTGCAGAGTTACGTTCATTGCTTTCCGCAGGCGATGGACTGCCGCAAGTATCTCGAGTGACAAGGAAAATATCAGGATGAACGTAATGAGACGAAGTCTCTCTTATTGAGATATGCCGATATTTGATAAGAGAGGGTCCACCAAGGAAAGCGGAGAAATCGTCGATCGTTTTGGGCTCCAACGAGGCTGCTTGAGTGTTGCTAAATCAGATCCACGAGTGGAGGCACACAAAAGTCTTATCTTACATACATCTGAAAGACTACCAATCTCGAAAATCTATCGTGCAAGCCCAAGAGGATCTGCATGCTTAAATATAGAATGGTAGACCACTGACCACTCTGGTCAGGCGCAAGGCTGCGTTGTTGGCTGCATGTCCAATTGTATTCTCACAGCCTACGCCTAAACCGCAAATTGGCCTCAGCCTGATTTCCACGGCTCGATTGAAGACGTGGAGACTTGCGCTTTTACAGTTCAGATCTCTTGCCATTGAGCTTGTGTATTGTAGAAATTGCAAGGCCAGATTTTTCGCCATATGGGCAAGTCGCTCTTAGACTCCGTGCTGATAATAACATATATTAACTGCTAAACTGAGGTACCACAGACTGAATCTAGGACTTGTCTATTTGATTCACTGCTCAATGGATCGGTTCTCATACAACAAATTAGCGTCAGGACCTGATCAACAGATTATCCGGCTATTAGAGTTGCAACCTGGCAAAGCAGAGGAGGCACTCAGGTGCAGCGTCACCGAAGTTTCTTTGGCAGAAACTCCAGAATATGAGGCCATATCGTATTGTTGGGGCTTAGAACAAGTAGCGGACAGAATCATCTGCGACGATGAGACCTACCTCCCTCTCAATCAAAGTCTGAGCTCCGCCCTGAGATATTTTCGACATGACCAGGGTCCGAGGTTACTCTGGGCAGACGCGATATGTATTAATCAGTTAGACACAGATGAAAAGAGCAGACAAGTAAACATGATGCGAGATGTATATCGTCAGTCACGTCGGGTACTAATCTGGCTTGGGGAGGAAGGACCAAAGGACACGCTTGAACCCCTGATCCAATTTGCTCGCAGGTTAGCCACAGTCGATATCTCGACACTTCCGAAAGACCGTGCAAGAAGACAGAAGTGCCTGTGTTTCACCAACGAGCATGTCCTTTCTCTTTCTAGTTTGCTAGACAGACCTTGGTTCCGACGCGTTTGGGTTGTGCAGGAAGTTGCCGTTGCCAGCGAAGTGGTACTGCACTGTGGACACAAGTCACTGATGTGGGAAGAGTTGTGTTTTATATTAAGTCTCGAAAGTGGCATCAACTTTACCGGAGTGAACAATCAAATCGTGATGGACATCGTAGAAGGAATGGAGCTCGAGAAAAAGGCTGCAAGCCAGGGCACACCTGTCTTTCTGTCACAACTCCTTCTGCGCCACCGCCCATCCTTGGCCACGGATCCCAAAGACAAGACATTTGCCCTCCTTGGACTTTGCACTGATAGTATAGTGCAGGCCGACTACCGCTTGTCGACTTCAGAAGCCTACAGACTGCTGACACAAGCTTATCTGCGTCGACAGAGTAGCTTAGACATCATCACAGCACCCAGTAGCCCAGGCTCGACCCAGCGCAACACAACATCCAGCTGGGTACCCGATTGGAGCGCGACAGACGTGGCCTTTCCCCTCGCACTCCGTGGTCAATTAGTATCCGAGACAGACTACCAGGCCACCGGGCGAAGTAAATGGACCCCCAACTTCTCCGAAGACGACAGCATGCTTGGAATTGAGGCATAGTTCATCGACGACGTGATAGAACTTGGCGACGTCAGACAGCCATACCGTCCAGACAAGCCAACTCTGAAAGCACTATACAAGCATCTACGCGTCGAATTCGTCGTAGCCTACGGCTGGCAGAAGATCTGCCTTGGCGAGGCTCCCAAATGGACAGACCCGTACCCGGCAACAGGCGAGAGCCTCTTCGACGTCAGCTGGCAAATACTCCTGGCCGGCTGCTCCTCAACCGAATACGACGCGTGCCGGGACCAGTCGATGCGAATCTGGAAGATGTTCCGATGGTACCTCTTCGCTCGCAGACTGCACCTCCTGCCACTATGGGTGTTCAAGCTGATAGACGGCATCACCACGGTCACGGGCCGCAGGGGGCCTTACCGGATCTTGTCCGAGGCGATCACGAACGACTTTCAGTTCCGCGTGCGGCGGGTCATCTCGCACAGGCGGATCATGAGGTCCCGCGGCGGGTATCTGGGTTTGGTCCCGGCGCTTACGCGGGTTGGGGATCGCATCGCGCTCTTGAAGGGCATGAGTACGCCTGCTGTGCTTCGTCCGATGAGGGGAGACGAGTGGGAATTTGTTGGAGATTGCTACGTTCATGGCACTATGAACGGCGAAGCGTTCCGACCGGATGACTGTAGAGAGATATGGCTTGCATAATGGCACCAGTAGACACCAGATCTCCTGGGCTACCCTTCACCACAACAAATCATCGGGCGACCATCCGTCTATCCGTCCGTACGGTGGCAATCACTAGACCTCTTGGCGAGTGGCAATGGCTCTGCCGTTGCTGTCCTCGAGAATCCACAATCGATGAAGTTGTGTGGTTTCATAGATGTGACAAAAGCAGGTCGAGTATAGACAGGCATGGCAATCCAGCAGCCAGGGTAGGCATGATGCCATACCAGACACATGTTGGGCAGTGAGCTCGCAGCGGCTGCACGATGACAGCTAGAGCAAACTGAATCTCTCAGTTCCCTTAGAGCGCTGGAAGAATGTCATAGCGTGTCTTTTTGGTGATCTATGGGCCCGTGTTGAGGCATCATGAGTTGAAGATAAAGTCTCGCAATATAGGTGAGGCAGCAAACTCAGGGTTTAAGAGAACGCAGCTGATGGACACGAATCAGTTCTCGTCCTTTTCTCCGTTCAAACCTGTCACAATACCAGACTTACTTCAGGAAATGCGACAATCCTTCCCTCCGCTGCTCCAGAAACTTCTGTCGAAAGCGGGAAACCACGCTCTTGCGCGGCAGGCTCGGGATCATGGCCTCAGCATGTGGGAATGAAGTGACGAGATCGTTACGCAGCTGATCAAACTCAGAATACCTCTTCCTCAGGCCGAAACTTCCGCCTTTCAGCGTGCTTACGGTGCAGTGCCAGACGACATATGCGCCGATGCCCGAGGGGCCAGAGACAACGACATACTCGTCGATTGTGGCAGACTTGGCCCAGCAAGCCTGACTTTGCTCGTGGAAGTCCTCAGAGTGGTCTTCGAGAAGGATGCCGGTTGAGGGAGGGAGATCACCATTAGCGGAAGAGAAGCCGCTGCCCACACTTGTGGCGCTGGCAGTACGGCTGTGCCTGTGCCAGAAGGGTGGTGCATCCGCTAGGCGATTGGCTTTACCATCACGGCGAGGTGAGATGGAGCGAAGCCTGGCATTGAAGCTGGTATCGCAATCAGTGGCGTTGTCTCCCAGGCCGCTGTAGTCCTGTCGGCTTGGTGGCGCTGGAGGGTCAACCATGGGTCGGGATTCGAATGTAAGACCGCCCTTGTGGTGCGAGAACAATCCTGTTGTGGCCCCAGATATACCAAGGCGATGACTCGAAAGAGCACTGATAGGATGGGATGGGATGGGATCTCTACTGTTACTGCTGCTGCCTTAGGCACCCGGAAGAGTCCAGCTTACTTTCAACCGCCACCAGGGAGAATAGCCTTTCCTTGGCGTGGAGATCAGTCTCAAACAGGTATCCGCAAACTGACAGGAGCAAAGGGTATGTGAGCCGTGCAAGCCGAGTAGATGAAACGGTGGATGCTCTTGAGTGAGGGAGTTGAGTGACATGCGAGGTGCGTGTGTAGCTAAGAAAGCCAGCAGAAGACGCGTCGCAATCAATGCATCACAAGCTCAAGCCACCTGCATCCGTCCGCCGACGCCGAGAGAGAAGGTCTTTGCCTTAGGTATCCTCTAGCGTGTGGAGGAGGAGACCGCCGTCCGACCACTACTGCACAAGTATACAGTATAGCGCCCGTAGATTGACCCCTGTACAAGAAAAAGACAGAGCAATGGGTAATTGGCCGGGGAGGACGATGGACTGCATGTGCAGGGTCTTGTTCTGCGCAGTAGAGCCGCATCGGCTCCCCTGCCAAAAATACTCTCTGTCTGTTGATGTTGACGCGCTTCATCCCTGGCTCGCCTCTGTCTGGATGCTGGACTGCCCGGGAGCTATGGCCTTTGGACTTGCATATCCGAACGACAGATCTGTATAGCTTTATCAGAGACTTTTCTTCGTATAGGCTACTACAAGGGCGTGCAGAACACGAGCCTGGGATAGGTGCGTACGGGTGGCGGGCACGTGAAAGAGGAAGAATGTAGGGGTTGCCAGGGTGGCCGGGGATGGATGAGACGAGACGAGACGAGACGAGACGAGACGCCCGATTGTCGCCGTACACCAACGGCCTCCTCTTTATACCCTACCTGGCTGGCTATCAGATGTCTAGAATGCGCACCAGCCTCCTCTTCTTGATCGCTGCATAGCTACAAAACAGGATGTAGCTAGTGCTGCCACTGTATTCTTGTACTCGCGACTGGACGAGGTTAGCTTGGTACTGTGGGTTGCAAGAGACCGTAGTCAGTGCGTCCATGGGATGGAAAGCTTTATATTGCCCTCAGCCACGCCCTCAACGGCCGCTCATTTCTATGGTAACACATTCACACTCTCGCTTCTTTTGGATCTATAACTAGCTGTTCAGCGTGCTTCTGGGGAGTCTCGTCCTGCTTTGTCTTGCTCTCTTCCTCTTCTCGCTCTCTCAGCTCCAATCATAATCCTATCGCTCGCTGTGACGATTTGACGAGGTACGCAGAGTGATATATCGAGGTGAGTGCTCGCATCTTCCGTTTACGAGCCAGAAAGCTTTGTTCCACAGCATCGTCTTCAAGACTTTCGGAAATCTGCTCAACTGCTATCCAGCAATACTGATCGCTAGAATACAGTTGATAATTCACGACTACCTTCACGAATAATAACATCACCAAAAACCATCACAATGAAGTCCTTCGCTTTTGCATTGGCCTCTGCCGCCGCCATCAGTGTTGCCTACGCTCAGTACGCCATCGACCCGCAGAGTGTCTCCAATGTCACTAGAGATGGGTAAGTCTCCCGACATCCAAACGACATTCAGCCCTCTTGCTCAGACTAACATCTCGATTCAGATGGTGTGACCAACAAAAGACCCAGTGCCCTGCCATTTGCCTGCAAGTCACTGATGGCTCCTCCTCCGCCACCGAGCACAACGACTGCTACCCAGACTCCCTGACCTACTCGTGTGTCTGTTCCAACGGCTTCAGCCCCAACATCTCAGAGTACTCCCAGACCCTGCCCTACTTCATCTGCACAGAGTGGGGCACCCAGTGCGTCGCCAACTGCGGCTCCAATAACTACTGCGCCAACGACTGCCGTGCCAACCACCCTTGCGGTGCCCAGGACCCAAGGCGCTACAACCTCACCACCACCTCGAGCAGCGGCACCGCCACCAAAACCGGACACGCTACTGCTACTAATGATGGTGACTCGGGTGCCACCACCGATGCAAACGGTAACGTGGCATACTCTGGCTTCGGCAGCGGAAGTACCAGCCAAGAGACGGGAAGCAGCGCTAGCAGCACCTCTGCAAGTGACGCTGCCAATGACAACGGTGCAGCGGCTCTGCGCGATTTCGGCTCGGCTTGGGGCCTGATCACTGTGTTCGGCGGCCTGTTTGCTGGCTTTGCTATCTTGCTATAAGAGAAGAGGGTGACTGAGAGGAGGATAGGAGAGCAAGGGAAGCAGCCGACATCATCCTTTCACGATCGGCTTGCACCATGTGCTCTTTCGGTCGTCTCTGTTCACATTCTAGCGTTCGAGCGAGTGTGATTCTTGTTGATAAAGTTTTTCTCTGGCGCTGCATGGGAATTGGGAGGTCTTCCATCACGGATACGAAAAGGGTTGATGTGTTGTTGTTCTTGCACAGCATGACGAGATGTTCTGGGAAGGGACTTGGGTGGTATCAAAACTTGGAGGTCATATATATAGCTATAATACTATTTGTGCACATGCAATTAGTCCTGATCAACCCTGTCTCAACCAGTATATCAACAAATCGACCGATTCATGTTCGAAAGACATTTATATCATCGATAGCATTCATCCATGCATTTCAGCATCATACCGTAATGTTAAACGTGCTTTTCTCTATCCATTGGCGTTGAAGCCAACCTGACGGAAATGCCCATGACATGTCCATGTCTCTATACCAAAAGTTCCAAGTAACTTTCAAGCCCAACTCCAACGCTATATGAAATCAACAAACCCTCATGGACCCAACTTTTCTTTTCACGAGTCGCCCAGTACCAAGTGCACCCATGCCAGAGGCTCTCTGCCCTCGATCTCGACTAAACCTCACATCGACGGCCTCCTCTTGACAAACTCTTCCAGATCCCCTCTGGTAGCGACCCCCAACACAAACCGCCTCCCCACATCCGTCACGACCGCAAAGTCCTGCTTCTCACCCTTCCCGCCGCCCACCACGACGTTTCCATCAAAGAACTGCTCCAGTTCCTCCAGCGGCGTGTCCATCGTGATGGTCACGTACCGCCTGCCCTTGCGCTGGAACTTCACCATGGCCTTCTCCACCGGGTCGGACTCGAGGACCGCTTTCGACGAGAGCAGCGACCGCAGGCGAGGGATGCTGATGTAGCCTAGCAGGTGTTTTGTCGAGGGCGACACGACGGTCAGGTGGGTGTAGTCGCGCTCGAAGGCGGAGACGAGGGCCGAGGAAATGGGCGACGTGGGCGAGGTGGAGAGCGCGGGCGGCGGGTCGAGGTCTTCGACTGTGGCCTGCGGCATGATTTGTTAGAGACGGGTTGGACGAGTGAGCAGCAGGGGCGGAAAGCAGGACTTACACCGCGATACTTGTTCGCGAGCGCCGAGGGCCGTCGTGCTGCAAGTGAGGGGTCCAGGGCGCCAGTTGTGCCGTTGGTCTGGGATGTGGACTGCACGGTGCTGGCCATCTTTGGTTTGTGATCCTAAAATCAGACAGGTCTGATATTGGTCGGTCGTGCGACGGTATCGGATGTCGAGATTGAAGGTGGTGTGTTGCAGAGCTTGACTGCTCCCAGATGTCGCGATGGATGTATGCATTCGATCCTGTGACGAAAGATCGAACGCCCGCGGCTCGGACCGAGGTCGTTGCCTCTTCAAGCTTTAGATGTGTCAGTTAACCTCATGTCTCAAAGGCGCAGAGGGACATTCTACAAGATCTGGGGAATTCCACAGCCAAGGGTCGAGCTTAATGCGAGATAGCGTCGATGACATAGCCAATGCTTACCAGCGGTTCTATCATGGAATGGATCTATCGTAACTAAGACGAACCTCCTTTCTGATACATATATCTACGTGGCGTCCCGACTCATCTCTATCTTTGTTCAATGCTTCCCAACCCCAAAGGTCAACTGCTTAGGGATTGTTGGTGGATTGTTAACTGGCCGCTGGAAAAGGCCCATTGTACGGCCGTTCAACACCGCCTTCTCACTTACGATATGTATTGCCCAATTGGTGACAGTGTCATGAGCTTCGTCTGAAACGGCAGCAATCCCTCTACCAGGGTTGAGCTGGAATTGGAGATTGGCAGTGCTGAACTGAAGTGGTCGCAGCAAGCCCGCTAGGGCTGCTTGGACAATATGGCTGGCCTTCTGCTATTCTTTTCCTCTCTTGTCAGCAGCTTCTTCGTTCTTACTGCGTCGGTCTGTCGCACTTTGCTCGAGACTCCTTGCGAGATTGTGAATTAGGCGATTCGTCACGGTGATCGTGTCCCTCGATAGATCAGCGATCTAAGAGCGAGACTGGCAACGACCATGTGAAGGGATCCCACCGATGTGACCGTGTGTTTATGCACGTGCTCGCAGCTTGTGTTCCCAGCTGTCATAAATGGGCGTCACCCACGAATGAGGTATCAATTAACCATAGCCGAAGGGAGGAGTGGCGAAGTTCTGTTCTTAGAATCACCCACGAATGACGAGCATGAGCCCACGAGAAGTAGATGTTCGTTTGTACTGCGAGTCGTTATGCGCACACATCTTGCAAACTCTCTAGATCTATCACCCATAGTTCTTAGCTCGGCAAGTCGTTTTCTCGAATGTAGTTCTGCCCCCTCGCCGAATGCACACCATACCCACTATCTCAAACATCTTGCCTCAAACAAGCTTCGCCGCCCAGAAAATACGGTATTCTACAGTTATCATGAAATCCAAGGCAAACCCAACCTTCTCATCTCAACAGCAAGCTGGAAAAGGTAATCCAGGCTCTCACACTGCGTCTTCGCCTGCGCCACATCCCTTCCCCACACATAAACGCCATGCCTACGGACCAGTACAGCACAAGTCTCTGGCCACTCTTTAATAGCCGCCTCGAGACTATCCTTCAGGTCCTCCTCATGAGCAGTGTTTTCAATGATAGGGATCTTCATCGTATCGAAGAAGCCGAGATTCCCCAACTTGCGGCCGCCCTCGGCGATCTCCTGTGAACCAGCACCACCACGAGAAATGCCCTTTATCTGTTCAATTTTATTGATAGAGAAGACACTGCGATCTGAGGATGAATCTTCGGAAAGAGACAAGGGGAATTGTTCACAGAGCAGGGTGATAAGGACGGCCCATTGAGAGTGGGTGTGAATGCAGCAGCCGGCGCCACGGAGGGTGAAGGACGCGAGGAAGAGCGGCGTGCAGGCTGACGGTTTGAACCCCTGCCTCAGTGCTGTCAGCCGTGCCTTTGGTAGAAGGTGGGCCGGCGACTTGGGTAGATGAAAGGGGTAGATGAATTGCGCCGTCGTCTACTCGCTGCCCTACTCTCCCTACTTAAGAAGACACAGAAGGAGAAAAAGCTCAAACAAGGAAACTAGAGTCGCGGCATCCCTTACCTGAGGTCGACGCAGGTACTGTCCGGTCCCATAATCCAGAACAAACATGTCTGTGGGTTGCATGAGCTCCTTCTGCTGCCCTGACGGTGCAATGTAGATCTTATCGCCATGCTTGATCGAGACACCGCCGCCAGTGCCAGTGACCCAGCCGTGGCCGTAAAACTTCCTACAGAGCTCACAGATGTGGTTGGCCGGGTGGTCTGGGTCAGATGATAGAACTAGTGCGTCTGCCGTACTGTCTGATAAAGCGTCGTTGCCGTTAGGATGGAGCTGTTGTCTGCTTTGAGATGCCCCTGCTATCGCGCTCTCCTGATCACCGGTTGGAGGCGTCATACTTGATATTGTACAGGCCTAGTGTATGTTTATTGTATATGTACCTTGCAAGAATTATACCACTGTGCGGTGTTTGGAAGTGGAGTGTTTGCAACGAATGCTTCCTAACATGTCTAAAAATTCTGCGCTTGGACCAGCGACATGAGGGGTTTATCGGCCGGATGACGTGACGGTGAATATTGACAGACAAGGTGATCCACATGTTGAAATCATGATATCTACCGATGTGTAAATGGCAAATTGCTACCTATCATCCGTATGGGTTTGAGCTTATCTAGCGGCAGTGTGGATGAAAATTAGAGGATTCTGTAACGTCTATGGCCTTAGATTTAGGTGCATCTCAAAAATCGAGGATGCCGTCAACCGAGGTACAGCTGTTGGATCAATATGAAAAGTTGAAGGACTGATTGAAAAGAGCATCCACTGATAAACAGTCTTGTGAAATGATGTAAAACTGATAGCACTGTAGCAACGAGCTTTGTGCTCTCTTTATAAGGCCATGGGAGAGTTCAGCTCGGAATGCAATTAGCTTTCTCAAGCAGCCCTCAGCTACCTCCGCTGGAAAAGCACAAGACTACAGCAACTAGGCAGTCTCTTCACATAGCACAGCGCCACCATTGCAGCACTAGCACACATGCAAGACCCCGTGAACAGCACAATCAATCTATACCTCCTTGTGCCATAACTATCATCGTCGAGTTCAGTCGCACTCTTCAACAAGGCTCCACTAATTGGGCCTGCAAGAACGTTGCCGATGCCTTTGCCAAAGTTCAGTAGTCCAAAGACAGCAAATGCCGCAGTAGGCTCACTGCTGATGGCAGTTCCCATCCGTGCCCACATGGCTGTGTAGCCCGCTCCGAAGAACCCGTAGACGAGCGAGAAGACGACCAGAAGTGGAAAAGTGTGAGCTAGGCCCCAGCAGGCGAACACTGCCACGGTCGCGGTAAGTGTCGAGGAGATCGAGAGTAAGTTGAGTGGTAGAGGGTTCTGGTCAGAGAGGTAGCCGTAACTCACCTGGCCGAGGACCTGGGATACACTCATGATCGCCAGCAGTACGACCCCCTGTGTTGAGCTCAGGCCGTTCGAAATTGCATATGAAGGAAGGTACAGGCCGGGAAAGAAGTATCCAGCACCCATCGCTAAGTTTGAAGCATTGTAGATCCAGAAAAGTGGCGTCTTGAGGAAAGTCCAGTCTGTCTTCGTCGCCGCTGTAGCACTCACTTCTGACTCAGGCAGTCGTCCCTTGAGTAGTGGGATCAATGGTGCGGTCAGGACGAATAGCCCGACGGCAATAGCCCTCAATGTAGTCTGATAACCATACTTCTCTAGCAGGGCTTCGATACAAAAAGGCATTGCAGCTCCCGAGACGCCAGAAGCGGAGCAGAGAAGCCCATATGCCATACCTCTCCGCGCGACCCAGAACTCGTTGACCATGCTTAAGATTGGATAGTAGAAAATGACAAAACCAACGCCGTACATTATTCCCTGGGTGAATATCAGTGCCCCAAGTGAGTTTGCGAAGGAGCCGGCTACAAGGCTCAGAAGGCAAATTGGCCATCCAATTAAGATCATGTGGCGACGATACTTGGAGCGGCGCCGGATGAAAGGGATGATGAAAGGAGCGGCAAGGTAAGATATACCGGACGATGTAGAGCCAATGACAGAGATGAAAGAATGGTTGGCAAAGGCAGGAAGTCGGGAATAGTAATTTTGGAAGACACCGAATGAGAGAGGGAAACCTGGAGTGAGAATGAGTTAGCACATCATAGGCTAGGGAAGGGGGAATCTGACTGACCCCAGAGCAGAGCTTCGAAGACGAAGGCGGCGAGGAGTAGTCTCCAGGCTGCTCTTCCGCCATCGTACTGTGGGAGAGATTGTCCGTGATTTTCTCCAAGGCCTAAGCCTGTTGCATACTCAGGAATGTTTTCTGTCGATGTGTCTCTCTGCTGAAGTTCAACGTCGTGTTGTGTAGAAGTTTGGTCCATTTCCAACGTATCAGACCTGCTGGCTATAGCTCACTGATTTCATGATGCTGCAGCTCAGTGCTGGCAGTGATATCAGAATAGAATCCCGTGCCGAGGCCTCACTCTTAGTAATTGACAAGGGACTCATCCGCAAACAGCGACTGTGCTTAACAGCACATGTAAGGCATTGTGAGGTTAATAGTACAGCCGAGGTGACAACAGTCGAGCTATGTAGTTGTGCTAATTACGTGCATTGTAATCTTAACTTCATTCTCACAAGGTAATACTCACATCCAAGAATAATGTGAACACCGAACTTCTGTATTATCAACAGTAGTATTTATTTGAGAGATAAGCGCTCCCAATTGAATGCGTTCTCGCGTAATTAACGGGAGATGCCAGAGATTGAACATGATGAAGACATGCACGAAAACGATATCATGAACTGTCCAGGTATCTCACGCACTAGAAAACCTCAAGCATTAAACCCCAAGTGGTATCATCCCAGTAATCTACCATTCACGACCCACCAAAGCAGATCCTCTTAAGCCAGATCAGCCACGTCATAGTAGCCTCCACATACGCGCCTATGTAGACTCATTCTTCAAGCCGCTCCCCTCAACAGGCTCGTGCTTCTTGTGCTTGTCAAGGCCAATGGCATGCTTCGCCTTCTCGAGGAGGCCCTCGCCTTTCTTCTCATGCGAGTGCGAGTGGCCGCCGTATCTCTCCCTGTGCTCGTTGCCAGCGCCGCCGCGGCCGGTGTGAAAATTGCCGTACTCCTCGCCTGGCTGGCGGGTGGCAGACTCAGGAACGACGTCTTCCGTCTGGTGGACTGGGCCAAGGCTAGGGGAGTTGGAGGCGGAAACATTGCCTGAGCCTGGGGCTGGGGAGAGGCGTGGGGATGGTGCGATGTTGCCAGCGCCGCCGCGGCCGGTGGAACCGCCTGGCTGAGGTGTGCCTTCGCGGATGATATCGCCGTCGACGTAGCTGTCAAAGAGGTTAGCCGAGGCATGGTGCGTAGGTGACGGACAGGGAGCGATGTACGTTGCAGTGTCCTCGCCGATGTTGCCGGCACCTATTGTCATTGTAGACTGATAAGCGTTGCGCTCCCCTCGCTTGCGAAGCGTCATCTCGATTTTTACATACCTCCTCTACCGGTAGAATGGATGTTGCTCATCTTGGCTGTAGTCCTCTATAACCTACGACACGGAAACCTGTGCGCCATACCCATCAGCATGTCTGACCCACAAACTTGCGCCGCTGCGACACTTTACCGTATAGATCAGACGCGATTGAACCTGTATGTTTATACTCGTAAATACAAGGTAAAAAGGGACCTAAGGACGCAGAGGGGAGCTAAGAGGCAGCAGGAAAGGTCAGAGGATGAGGATAAGGAAAGCTCTGGCTTCCCCTCCTCTTGCCCCTCCATTTCACATTTCATACAGAAGACATCTGGCGCACCAATGACACAGACAATCAGCCCAGCCTCTGCCCAACATTCACAGACACCATTCCAAAAGGTGTGTGTAGGGGGTATGACGCAAGGACAACAGTTGCGACGCTATCACATCATCGCATCATCTCGCTCTCATGCGCCGACGGCACATCAGTCTGGACAAGGCCAAGGAGAGGTGTACCTGGGCTAGAGAGAGGGATAGTCGACAGCCATACAGAACTAGCAGAACCACATGGTGACAGACAGAGAGACAGACGGCAGACGACATCGTCATTGAATAAACAGTGGGAAAGCTAGGACTGACGAATGCCAAGACCAAGTATAGACGAGAGATAAGGTTGGTTGTCTGATAAGAAGCAGCGAGCCGATTGGTTGTTTGTGGCCGTGATGATTGTTTATTGAAACTACAAATCACATGCTTTTGTCACTACTGCTGTCACTAGTAAGAGGTGTGTCTTGGCTTTGCGCCATACGAGAGCTGTGGCTGGTGGCTTGATGCAGTCGATTCCCCACCATGGATCAAAAGCTGATGTTGCAATCCGGGCTGGACTCGATTGCAGGCTATTCTTCTTTCACTTACAGGAGTAATCAGAGTGTTGCTATGGTGACATCGCATGTAAGGAGAGGTTCAAAGTAGGTTTGAGGAATCTTGATTTAACTCGACGCACTTTGATGACAATGCCTGGAAGACCTGTTCCACATCATGGGCCTGAGGTTGTGCTCGACCTTCACTCAGAATTCACCGAGAGCTATCCCACGACACATCGCTTCTTTCATTTCTTTTCAGTAGCAGGGGCAGGGCCGCCAGTTGTAGGCAGACCCATAAAGATCTTGAACGAATCGTAGATCATCCATTGGAGACCAGTGAGCGTACCTATCATGACGATACTACAGCAAGACGCGTTAGCCGACACGTCATCTCGTTATCTCTCTGTCCTTAATCAATACTCACCGGACAGGAAGACCGTTCCAGAGACCTCCGAATCCAATATCCTTGTAGATTCTGCCCATTGCAGCACCAAAAGCCTCGCCAGGTAGGCGACCTGCGTTCAATTTGGAGACCATTACATCGGCTGGATGTGAGACGATAGCGCAGAGGATACCGGCGAGGTAACCACCCGTAAAAGCGACACCAGTCTGGGCGGCGCCGCTGTATTCGTTCTTGGACTTGGGCAGGCCGCTGTAAATCATCTCGACGATTGTCTCGAAGGAGGCGAACTTCATCATTGTGTATGGGATTTGGCGGCCCCAGAGGGGGTAGAGGCCTTTGTAGAGGCTGTAAGAAAATGAATCAGTTCTGCTCTCGTCTTGACTAATTTCAGCGGATTACAGAAGATTGTAGGGAACTCACCCGGCGACGCCTTCGGTACTAGTGATTTTCCTGATGCCGTCCAGCGTTCCAGTCGCGAAAGGCGGTAGCGTGGTCTGCATGCGCACCTTCACGGCCTCGAGTGGGCACAGTCCAATGTCAGCAAAGAACTCGGCTGAAGCAGAACCAGCGAGATAGATCCAAGTCTTGTAACGCTTCGCATTCTCCTCACCAGCGAGGTCGGAATAATACTTCTTGAAGAGTTCGTACCCGCCATACTTCAATGAACCTTGGATGGAGTAGCCGAAGAAGGTCGGCGAGCCTCCAGTGTAGATGCCACGGGTCCCATCCGCGGCGATGATCTTGCGCCAGCCGTCAAAGTTGCCAGTATACATCTTGCTGTCGACCTGGCGGCGGCATTTGACAAGGTCGAGCGGCGTCACAGCCCAGTGGGTTACGCCACAGGCCAGCAAACCACCAAAAGTGCAGACGCCATAGTACTTGGCACTGTAAAGCTCGATCTTACCGGCGGTAGACTGGGCTTTGGAGGAAGCCTTCTCAAATTCCGCGACCGCTGCGTTGGAGAGCTGGGCGGTCTTTGCTTTGGCATCTTCGGTCACGTTCCAGGAAGGGTAGAGATGGGTTTTGGCTTGAAGAGGCGTGGTGGTGGCGGTAGCAGCCTCGTGTCTGCGATGGTGATAAGGTGAGCATTGGCCAAATGTTGCACTCAAAGCGCTGGTGGAAGGAAAGATGGAAGGCATCGTGGGTGTTTGATAGACGATGCTATTGCCTCTGACCAAACTAAGGAGCAGTGATATCTGTTGAAGCTGGGAGGTACTGGTGATGCTGCTGCACAGTAGTCAATGCGACTTGGAGCGATGTATAGACTACGAGCGGCAACTTCAATGCGAGGTCAATGTATGACAGGCGGTCGCGAATACGACCCGACTAGTTCACTTAATCTCCGGCGATGGGAGTGAGAGCGAGGAGAGAATGCCACTTGGTACCGATATTTGGTAGTCGCTGGAATAATTCTTTATTCCTACGAAGCAGGTTGGATGGCTGGTAGGAGCTTGGAGCTTCACATCGCCCCCTCATACACTACTTAGTGAGATGTGTTTGACGCAACAATGGAGCAAGGGCGGGGTTAACAGCCAAAACACCTTTATTGCCATGCGAGCCAATCAGATGGGTCACGGTCCGAACCGGTCACATCTATGTCCGATGAGCGGCTCAGCAGTAACTGTTTGAGGGATCTAGTTCTACAGCAGTTACAGTAGCCCGAACATACGTTCATTCCTTCCACCAATGCATACGTAGGATTTGTGGGACAAATCTATTTTGGCCAAACCGTCTAATTTCTTCGGGAGCGAACGGGGAGAAGAAGAGGCTAGATGTCTAGCACTGTTGAACTCTTGGCGGCAATAAGTACTTATGATGACAGATCGGGGCGAGTTTGGCAACTAGGAACCTCCCTCAAATGATCACCAGTAGGCATAATCGAGTCTGCAGACCGTGACCGCCGTATTTGGAAAGAGATTGAACTGGCTTAAAGTCGTATCAAGTCAAGCAGTCAAGGTAGGCACTGTGGCTTTGGTTCGCCTGTACATCATTGATGAATCATGAGCTTTGGCCGCTCGTCAGATGGTTCGTTCGAGCTGTACTAGGTATTTTCACTCGAAAGTCCGCAGAATTTAGCGTTTGAACGCACGTACACTGATTGAAAATAACTTCGGGTCTCAAGTCAGGCCTCAGGCTCCAATCATCAAGCAGGAGGCCGACTAAGGCGATGCTCACCCGTTTTCCTTGCCTGTTAGCAGAGCTATTGTTTCAGGTAAGGCCTGTTAAACTGCGTGCTAATGTAACTGTCCATCCGCTTCTGGATTGGATGAAACTAGCGAGTAAACCTCAGCTTAGGTGCGCTGTCGTTTGCTAGAACGAGCATCGCTTGATTTCGCAGCTTGATACGAGCCTGAACCCTCCAGAACCTTCTCTAGAGTGGGTCGTGCCTCTGGGTCCAAGTGCAGCATCTGACCGATGAGGTTATCAGGCTCTGAACCTGATCTTGCCAGTGTTCCAGTCAACTTTTTATGCGTCTGCAGCTCAGTAGCGATTTGACTTCCAGTTAGCGATCGTCTAGGGGCAAATGTTGTTAGTGTACGCCATAGATTGAATGCAGGCCATGGGGTACGTGTTGCATAAGTGACGTTTGCAAGTTGAAGTGCAACACAACCTAAGCTGAACACATCGGCCGGATACGAGATGAACGAACCCACGCGTTCCGTTTTTGAGGCAATATATCCAACAGTTCCGCCTCGCCCTGGCGTCGTCTCGATAACCCCAGGATGTTGGGACAAGTCGACAATCTGGTCAATGTCAAGTATGACAGCATGTGGCGGGTCCATTTGCTATACACCAAGGTTTTGCGGTTTGATGTCTCGATGGATGAAATCTACTTCATGAAAGGCAGCAACTCCACGAATAACCTGGATCAATAGGTCGAGTCTTGTTCCTAACTGTATTGAATCGTCTCTAACCAACATGCCGTAGAAATCAAACCCAACTAGCGGAGAAAACAGAAGGTAAGTGTCGGCATCGGCTACCCTAGGTTGTATTAATTCCCTCAACTTTAGGACATACTGCCTATTAGCATGCTTGGAAAGCTTGGAACGCAACGTCTCTAGCCTCCAAATATGCATGTCAACTCCTTTCCCACCCTCAAGGGTTTTGACAGCGATCAGGTCACCACTGTCACTAATCGCAGCAGTCACTATAGATTGAGCTCCAGATCCAGCAGGTTTAAGCAGAGTCCAGTCTCCGATAGTGATGTCATGGACAGATGGTGTTGTCGAAGCACAAGAATTTGGGGCGCTGATACCTAGATACTGACGCATGTAATTTTCTTTTCTAGACTGGTGGCTCATTTCATCCTGTGGGGAGCTTCCGACGCAGAAACGAAGAACATACTCCAGCTCGCCGATGGCGACAAGCTGGGAGCTTTGTCGAAGGACCTGAAAACTATCTAACCTGAAAAATCGCTTGGATTGGATGCCTATTCAAGCGTTTTGTGGTCGACACCGGACTGCGAATGCACCCGAGTCTGGTAGCCAGTTAAAGGTAGCATGTACCTTACGGAGTTCGAGCTGTCTAGAGTCGCTAGGAACTGCAAGTAGAAGATCGCTGTCACTCGATGATCCTGTGTCGTTGCGTCTTGCATAACCAGCGTTCCAGCCTACTTCTGGATTGCTAGGGCGATGGCCTAAGTCGTAGCAGTAATATCCATGCCATGCATCGGCTTTCTCTAGCTCAGAAATGGTGGTATCAGAGGTGAAGGATCTGTCTTATGCACATTTACTGGCGCTGATGTCCTTCAAGCTGCAAGCTTGGTTCAGCAGCTTAGCTAATGGCGCTTTTGCAGGATCTCGTACAATAAATGATTGTTGATGCTGATACTGGCCCGAATGTTCATCGATCTCATCGCATACCTTATCAAACGCTCTGATAGCAGCATCGTTGTAAGGCACCAAATGGGCAAATTCAGAGTGGTGTGCCTGGGCTGTCATGATTCCGAAGCAGATCGATATGAGAGAACAACAAAGGTAAAGGAAACTGCTCCCCATGCCGTGCAGACTATACAGACTAGCAGGTGAAGTGGGCGCACACTTATATGAATTTGTTACAGCTCCTATGGGAAGTACTGTATATGTACTATAATCATTCTAAGTCGCAATTACATTTGGTTCTATTTTCCCCTGGACAATTGTATGTTGCATGTCGTTGCCTAGTGGTACGGAAACGCGGGCGTAGCCGCACCACGTGGGATCTCCCCCGCATGGCAACATCTTCTCAGATGACGGCAAGCATGGGCAACGGGACAATCACTCTGGCATGAGCACGCTAACCTCTAGACAGCACAGCTGTCACCATGAACGCTGGCAGAAAGTTGAAGCGACAACGCGAGTGCACCAGCGATAACATCCAGAACAAACGCGCGAAGCCAACCAATGCACGCGACGGTCTCCCTCTCCCTTCACCTCCTCACACCAGTCGCTCTTCGTCCTCAAGGACTTCTATTTGTCCTGATTGAGCACATCAAAACCCTTCGCCACCGACGGCTTCAGGAGGTGACCCTCATCTAAATGAATTTGGTCCAGGCGAAACATACAAACGAAGGGAGAAAGACGTCAGCGGCAATAAGACCACTGCCAGCGGCGATGCCCAGACAACTCAGTGCTTTGATTGGTCTCTACACGTGAACAGCAACGAGTTGCTGTCACCACTCGAGTTTTTGGGCTCATTGTATGATCCCGAGTTTGGGGGAAAGGTATGCCGCGCCTACGAAGAGCATTGCCGCAAAGACAAAGACTCAAAGCAGTTTGTCGCTGGGTGTCGGGAGCATAAATATGGCGCTGAGATCGCAGGAAATTTCAGCCCTGGCAGTACTCCAGAACACATTAGGTGGGAGTATTGGCGAAAGGCGAAAGAGGAAGCTGCGATACAGTCTGCGCAAATAACTCCAGGTTCAGAGTATTCAACTTGCGTGGAGAATCAAAACATGGACAGTGACCAGGATAGCGGTTAGGGCTGTCCTCACTCTACTTTGCTATTACATGCATGAAATTGGGAGGCGCCCTCAGGTTTTCGATTACTTAACCTTGATACAGCACCAGCTATATGCCCCTCCGCCAAGTGTTACAGAATACGATAGTGATGAACGGGATAGGTTATGGGAAAACAGAGCTGTAAGCTTTTAATTTCAGGAGTGGCAGAGTTGGACGGCGAAAGAAGAAGCCTGGCGAAAACGATGGCGGTTCGGTAGCTGATGAAAGCTTACAGTCGATGGGAGGGAGTGAAACCGACTTGAAGAAGCTTACAACAAAGCGCTTTCCTTCGAGCCCATCTTGCAAACATGACTGAGATTGTCTTCATAGAGCTACTCCAGTGTATTACTGTAGAGATCTGAGTGGTCTCAGCGGTGTCGAACTGGACACCAGGTTCAAGAGATAAGTATCCATGGTGATCATGTCGTGAGTGTCGAACACGAGCTACTGGAAGATATCTTCATGGTGTCTGATTGCCTTTTTTGCTCGCCTGTTTCTTTATCGATTAAATCTGTGTTTTGATTGTATAACGAGTTCCACTCCGCACTACAGCAGTCGTCACAACAGTAGCTCGACCTTCCCACCACACAGAACTAAGCTGGTCGCGCCATATGCAACACAGCTATTCGTAGCAGTACAGAGCCACTTGTTGGACCTTGTAGAGTTCGAGGGATCCACCATTGACTTAGCCCGTGTTTCTTGTGCATTAGTGAATCCAGCTTTCTATGTCATGATAATGTTGGGAAAACTTTGCAGTAAGGCTAGCTAGCTATTCTATCAACATGTTGTACATACCGACGCACTACCTAGCCAAAGACGCATGGACATCAGCCGAACATATCCTAGACATGTCACTAGATTATCACCATATAGGGTCGCTGGATTCGTTACTTAATTCTTGGGCGTGGTCGTAAATTCTAATATACCTTGTTCAGAAGACCGATATCTACTCAGCAAATAGCAAGACTAGTCGATGCATTGACTAGCAATAGAGCCCCACGTAGTAGGGTTTATGGTACGATCACCACACTGCCATACCGCCCATTAGACATTACGAATATTTTCGCAGATTAATGTCGTACCCAGATTAGCTGTATTCCTCACTTTCAGACCGTAGAATGACGTGTTTAACGATGTCACAAATTTTTGACAAGTTTTTGACAGCATTAATAAACATAGTAAGGTCAACGTGTGAACTAACTTAGTAAGGGCAACTCAGTTCTCAACTTTCCAGAAGGATGCTCGATTTTGAATTCATAATACCACTTCGGACATTGACAGTGACTGCCCTACTATCTTAGACTGTTGCATAAGTCGTACCATTACAAAAGCGTTCCACATGTTGGTCCTACTGACCCACTATTGGTAGTCATGGTTTCCAAAACGAAAGACTACTTATCATCTCGTAACATGATTGGTGAATTCTACAGCTTTCGCGACTCAGAGCTTGGTCGTCTCAAACTTGAAACCATTCTCCATTCCTCTATCTATAATGTTGCTATTGCAACTAAGTCTTAGGTTTCTTTTTAAAGTGAGTAGTTGGAGAGCCACGCTTCCTATACTAACTGATCACCCAATGAGCTGGAATAGCTTAGTATGAAGTCGGTCTTTGACTTACAACAACTAACATGGAGCTTCTGTCAACAGGGTATTTGATGATGGTATTGTGTATTTCACCACCAGTGGAAACGCCGTAGCCTCTGCTCAGGCACATGTAAGAATCTCCGTTTCACGTTGTAGAGTTGATGTAATTGGACTGTAACATCAGCCACTTCAAAAGTGGAGATGGCTTCAGAAATCACTATAAAATCTTCCGAGTGATGGTAGTAATAGCGTCGGGATTTACTTCGGCTTCAAGCTTCATCCTTACGTCCCATAGCCAATTCAGACCCTTATAGCTCAGGAATCGGCGACATGCTGTCTGTCTATGGCACTTGTCTGCTATCAGTCAACTCCGCCGGGTGACTGACAACGTTTAACATCTTCGCTTCTCCCCCTGCATGTTGTGGAGGAGAGCTGATGGGTTGATGTCGCTGGCCGTTTCCTTCGGCAACCTCGTCATTACGACCCCGACGTGGACGGCGCAATGATAGGTAGACGCTGATACCGAACAACAACGTAAAACCCACTATAGATACAATTATTGCTTCGACAATATCACCAGTCAAAAGCCCACTATGTCCTAAGATACCAGTCGGCGACGATGTGTGGGTGGAAGACAATGCAATTGATAGAGACGGTGTGGTTGTAGTCGTGGCGGAAGAAGTTGAGAGCTTGCCGGCGTGTCAGCGACAGTATCATAACAACAATAGAGTGGAGCTGTTCGGGCAACTCACTTGATTGCGCTCATAACCATCCGTTGGATTGGCGTATATTTGCGCGTTGGTAACTGGTGCCATACACTGTGCAGTAGCCGTCACGAACAAGTCGTTATATGCAGTGATCTCCAGAACCTGACCAGAGCTCGAGTTACTGTAACAAATTCCACCATATGCTGGTCTTTCGGGATCTGCAGTGACCGAAGGCAAGGCCACCTGATACGATCTGTCGACGTACTGCTTGGTGGCCATTGTGGCTACTACTTGCTTTTAGAACCTCATGAGACTTACGTCGGACAGCATATGAAGTACGATCCAGTGCCCCATGCTGAAGGCCACACTTGTGAGCATATAACAGGATCAGCGACAGGTAACTTGGACGATGTGCCAACCCTGGTGTACTTGTCTATCTAGGCGCTGGGGTAGCATGCTGAAGCAGTTGTCGCAAGCACTGGGACAGATTCTGCGATCTAGATCTGGTAACTAGGAGATGAGAGCTGGGTAAAAACCTGCCGTTAGCAAGTATCTGCTGGTGAGAATGCTGTAGTGGTGGCGATGGCTGCGCTTGAATTATTCGCCATTAAATCTACTTCTCAAGATTCGAAGAAGAGCAGTGATATACAGGTCGACTACTCTCTCCCTAGAGGCCCTGAGATATAGTGTGAGTAGTCACAGACAGAGCTTAGTGGGAGTGATATTGATGTGGCTAGGCTCACTCAGTCTCATTTAGGTGCAAGCGCGATAAACCATCCTAGCCGCGACATGTTAGACACGGCTACTGCGGATGCATGTGTGGCCCAAGTTCGATGAACCACAGACTGGAATCTCATGGGTGAAGCGCATGGACTTCGTACATGGATAGAGGCTTCAGTGTAACTACGAACATTGACTGAGGTTTCGTCAGCCTAAGCCTCTCTCACAAACTCCCACAATTCGAGATCTACATCCCTGCGAAGATAACGATACGTAAATAGACTGGAATTAAGCATTAAAGAAGAGTGATAAGTACTGAGGCTGAAGGTATATTTGCGAGGTATGCTTGAGGTAGCGAGGGAATAAGGCACTTATCATGTCGTTCAAGGCACACTGCGCTCCTACGTCTATCATGAAGACTGTCTAGTATTCAGCAATCCTGAGCACGAAGAAGATGCCGTGCCAATCTCGAAAGGTAGACTGTGAGTCTATCGTTGATGCTGGACTACGTCACTACAATTCTAGCCTTAAGACCTAGGTAGTGACAGGTCCAAAACAGGATAAATAGGCATCCCACCTTAAATCAATACCATACTGGAAAGTGAGCACCATTTCCATGTGGAGGCATGATAGCATGTATTCTGTACTGCAATCTTGCGAGATCAGAGCGGTTCTGCACCGTGACAGTGTAATTCGTAACATTCATCTGTTTAAATTTATGAAAATGAGCTGCTGCTTGCCTTAGGAAGCGTGTGGTCCTCAGATAGCCAGTCAGACTATTAAATTGAAACCCAAAGGTTATGTTCAGGTGTTTCAATGGCAGAGCTTGCCGATGATAGAAGTCAGAAGTTAGAGGCGATCTTTTCTTTCATTTCCAGCGCTTCAAACATAGTGAAACGGTTTTTAGGCAGCCCATATCAAAGACGCCAGGAAGCCTAAGGCGCCTCAGTCTAGCTAACGGAATAGGGAATACGGAGAACGCGAGCCTTCGGGAGTCGGCCCTACTAGGCTTTCCGACAGCTACGCGTCTCTCCAATATGGAGATCTGCTTAGCGCGAACTGAAACTGTGGCTAGGGCTTTATCTGCGCCACGTATGCGTTCTTAGATGTGGCGGTCGGCACGGAGGTTGCGTTGATATGAACAAGCTCGGCAATGCACATGAAATGATCGCGATCTGGAGCGCTCCACTTACTACTCCCTAAACCTCCAGTACTCCACAAGGAGAAAGATTCAAGTCATCGATATGGTCACTCTCGACGTGATAGAGTCTTCTAATGACCGTATCGCATCTTCGCTACAAGCTGGTCTTGTAGCGGTCTTTGTAGGAGGTACCAACGGTGTCGGCGAGACGACCGTGAGACAGTTCGCAAGATATGCCTCCCAGCCACGCGTGTATATTGTTGGGCGTTCTCAAGAGGCCGGTGAACGTATTGTGGCTGAGTGCAAAGCAGTAAATCCCGATGGGACGTTTGTCTTTCTCAAGCGCGAAACAGCCCTCATGCGGGATGTAGATGGAATCTGCAATGAGCTCATAGAAAAGGAGGAGGCCATCAACCTTCTTTTTCTGACGGTAGGCACGCTTCAAATTGGTATAAGTAGGTACCGATAACCACAAGTCTTCCTCAATGATTTTGGTTCAAAAGCTAAAGTCATGCTTGCAGAAACAGAAGAAGGATTGCACTACCCGGCTGCTCTAACAATATACGCTCGCAACCATTTCATCTCCCGGTTGCTTCCTCAGATCCGCCAAGCCAAACGTTTGCGACGCGTCATCAGTGTATATGGTGCGACCTTCGAGGGCCAAATATCCATGCTGGACTTCCAAGGCTGGAAGCTTTTCCGACCACAAATGCAAGCTCATGAGGCTTCAATCACTACTCTAGCTCTCGAAGCGCATCGTAGAGAAGCTCCTGAAGTCTCTTTCGTGCACAACTTTCCGGGTGCTGTAGAATCTGGCATTGGCCGTGGATCAATTGGCTGGTTGATGCGTACACTGAAAACGATATTCGCGATACTCGGTCCGCTGGTACACATTCCCCTGGAAGAAGCAGGCAATCGCCATTTGTTCCTCTGTACCAGCGCTCGCTACTCTGTAGGACCGAATGATATGACAGGTGGTGTTCCGCTCTTAGAGCATCTGACACTTGCGAGAGGCACAGACGGCCAAGTCGGTAGCGGTGTGTACTCTATCGATGCAAATGGTGAAAGTGCGAGTCCGACGGTGGAGAAATTGCTAGCGCAGCTCAGGGACAAGGGAATGGTCGATCGGATAATGGACACCATTCAATCTGACATCAAGACTGCCATCGCTGCGAGCGCGAGTCAGTAGATTGTTGGCAGGCATACGCTATTTTCGATGTCTTAAAGTCCCACAATAGCCATCGAATCCAACGTTGTACAGCTGCGGCAACTTAGCTCAGCATGGCGTCTGAACAGTTTGCATATTTCAACTGCTTATGGAGCGAAATTGGAGTCAAGAGCTGCTACTTCATTGTGCACCAGAGAGTTTTTAAATTAGGGCTGAACTTGAGTGGATTGCTGGAAAATTCTTACGTCTGTCTGCTTGTCCAAAGTTTTCACATTACCCCATCTCGCAGTGTTAATAATCCAGATGGAATAGTCTTGAATTTTCTGTCGTTTCGGACATGAATGACATTTATCAAAATCTGCTCACAGTACTAATGGAAGATTGAACTGCGAGACCCTTTCAGATCCGCCTATTCCTGGGTCATTCACCAATATATCTGTCCAGAAATCATCATCATCTCCATTCCAAGATATTGCCGATAAAATTGGCACAACGTGGAGATAGATCTTCAGAATAGACATGCGTGCAATTTCAGACACAATCACGACGATCATGTGTAATAACCCTTCTTTACTTAGCCATTCTACAATATTACGATGGAGAGAGACATCAATGTAAGATTCAACAATAAGAAAAGCGGTACATATGTTCTTACTAGGATATTTGAATAAGTCATGATACCATTAATGTCACAAAGATCCATGACATTAGCTTCACGGTAGAGATTTCTTCTTATGGTACATCTAAGATCCTGCGATCCCTGAGACAACCTCAAGAACAGTCTCCAACTGCTCGCTTTCCTTCGCATCACTCCTCACCATCGATACCCAACTTGCCAGTATGATGTCTAGAAAAAATTCATCCCCAGGGACTAGGATCTCCAACTTTGAGTCTTGGTTTTTCGAACACAATGCCTTGTATGTTGCTAATTTTGTGCCTTGAGTATCCCACAGTTCTTGTGTGTTTCCCCAACTCTTTGAGCCGATCCGCCACTTCATTTTGCCCAAGGGCGTTTTCATGTCTTTGCCGTATTGCATCCCTTCCCAAGTCAGGCAGACTTTGATAGTTTGGCCATGTACTGTCATTGTCGTATTGCCAGACAGTGAAGATGTCTTTCCTGTACAGAATGGCTGTACCATATTGTGTGGAGGCAATAGGCGTGCGATCTCGAAAGATGATTTTGACTCTTTGCCCTTCTTCACCACAAAATGGGCAACATCCTGGCCTTGTGAGTCGGTGGCGGTAATCACTGAATTACTTTCTGCCCCAGTAAACGTAAGATATGGTGGAGAGCCGTTGCTGTTGGTGCTACGAAGTAATGAAGAGAACCCCCAGTTTGGCATTGTAGAATTCTTTGGCGCTGGGAATTTCGAGGATTTCTCCAAGAGAATGATTGATACTAAATTTATAGGTTTGGAGATACAGGTAGTAATATCTAAATTGGCCACATATTGTTTGCGACTCGACAGTTGACTTGGAGGCAGCATTGCGAAAGGTATATATGCTCTTCTGAACGAGGCTATGCACTGCACGGCACTTTTTGATTTTACAATATAATGTCTGTTCATGATGCCATTGTTTGAACAGTAGTCCAGGGTAATTAGCTAGACAGGGTTAGGACGACAAGGTGCCAGATACGCCATACGAGATCGGCAAGTCAATATACCGTATTGGGTCGAATACGCCGTACAGAAGAAGTGTCTTTGCCAAGGCTTCAGCTCAGGGTCTATGCTCCATTCCATCCTTTAGAAATGATTGGATTTGCATGTTTTGGGTCTGATCCTTCTGCCCTTGAGGCAGTGTACTGGAACACGTGAGGAAAGAAAGCCAAGATAAAATTATTGGTTTTGCATGAGTATCAGAAACATCCAGCTCTGCATTGTCCAGCTGCTTGCTCCTTGGGTAAGTACCAATTAGGGTCTTAACGTGCACTTGCAAAGCTGTGTGCCAGCTGTTGCTGTGCTCATTCCCAGAAGTCGATACGCTTTTCTTGTGTCAGTTTGCTGTCCTCTTCAGCCACCTAATGCTTGTTTAGTAGGTTAGCTAGTGTGTTGCATCTTCTACAGGACTTACAATGCAGCTGAGTTTTCAGCATCAAAAGCCCTGCGCGTTTTTCAAATGCTATGACAAGCTGCTTTTACTGATTTGTATCTAGTTCAGTAAGATCCCACCCCCTGAAATTCTTGAGGCCATGGTATAGGTGCTGATGGAAATGGCATTGTTTTGAGACGTTTTCAGACGGGAGCGCTCTCGTGTCGTATTTCCCTCTTGTACATGACTGCTTCGCTAACACGTAAGGCTATCCTCTTTCAAAAGATTTAAAGAGAAGTAAACCAGACCTACAATTTCTGTGCTTCCAGTAAAATGGACAGCATGAGCTTTGTATAAATGTCTGACAATTATTTGGTGCCATGACTAAGCTACTGTCCATTGCAATAGGCTTCAGGCTCTATTCCCAGGGATCTGCGACCAGCCTAATTCCACTGACCCCTTTCTGCAACCTTTCGAGCGCTTCATTAACTCCATTCAAACCACCATGGACCTTCTCGATCGGGAGCGGAGTGATAAACCCTTGGGAGAGTCCTTGCGGGAGATAGGTTTGGGTCACCCATTCTATCAGACCATAGTTGTTCTCCTCGTAGAGAGGGTCAGACCAAGGCTCAAACACTCGTGTCACACCATCTGGAAGTTTCTCAGGCCCGTACGCAAGATCCATAGCATAGAGCTTTCCCCCGCCCTGAGCGGCAAGCACTTGTCCCATCACCGCAACCGTCTCTGGCAAAGATATCATGTCCACTGCTATGTCGTACGGACCCTCGGCTACGAGTTTACTGAGTAGCGACGTCGGCTCGAGCGTGTGATCTACGACCACGAGGGCACCCAGTTTCGAGACAAAGTCGTGATGCTTGCGGGATGAGGTCGTGACGACTTTGTACCCGGCTTGGGAGAGATACTGAACAGAGAGGCTGCCGATGCTGGAGGAGCCGCCATAGACCAGGATCTTCAGGACTTTGACAGATACGGGCGTACTGCCGAGGCTGGGTTTTTCGAGTCCCAATCTTCCTGTAAACAGACCAACCACGCAGGTCAAATTCATCATGAGGCTAGCTGGGATCGTGACGTCGATACCCGCTGGAACTTTGCTGACCATTACATCCTTAACCAACGTATACCTCTGCCATGCTCCATACTGATTCCCTGGAACCTTGAACTCTTTCGTGACCACAACCTTCTCGCCAACTTTAAAATTCGAGACTTGAGTGCCAATTGCCTCAACTATTCCCCCAAAGGTAGAGCCGAGGATGGCAGGGTATTGGAGCGGGAAGATAGCGAATTTGGCAGCCTTGAATTCCACTGGATTGAACACAATAACCTCGTTTTTGACTAGGATCTCCTCCGGGCCGGGTTTGTAGATATCGACTTTATGTACCTCAAGAAGCGCCCTAGCGGATGGAATAATGGCGGCGAGATTAGCCATAGTAGTACAATGATGAGCAGAGGGGAAAAGACAGCACTAGGATGGCAGCTAAGTATCAATGGCTTTCGGGAGGGCGAAAGTTCCAATTTGATAGACGCTGTTACAATTCTTCTCTGAAGTTTGCAAGAAGTAGTATGATAGGCTCTCCAAAGTCCGGTCGTGTAATGAGCCTGCATCATGATTGATGTCGCGGATCAGATCCGCCCTATCCTGAGGACTTTGGCTTCGCGTGAGCAATTGCGCCGCCAGAAACTTCCGTCTTTCTATCTTGTTGCTTGTTGTCGTAATTGCTGAACATCGACGGCGTTAGATAAGTTCCTGAAATCTCCTGATATGTAATGCAGCACATGGTTGCCTGTGTCCAGGGCGGAGATAAAGCTGGGAGTGGTTAGTAATCGGAAGCGCCTCGGAACAAACATTGCTCTGAACCAATGTAAGGTTTCCCATAGTTGCAGTTGCTAGTATGTTGACAACTTTAATGAACTGTCCAGACGATCCGCCGGTGGCGTTAAATTCATCTCAGTTCGCCAACCCTTCCAAGTAAGATCAACAAACTGTCTAAGCGGCTTACCCAAACCGGCTCCAGCTTCTTCGAACTGGCCTGCTCAGCAAATCACCAAAACGGCAAGCTCAGATAATTCAGTCATTAGCTATAAGAGCTGAATTACCCACACATATAGGAATCAGGGTTGGGATATTCATCGTGTATTGATACTGAAACACGATCTTCTCAAATGCCCTCGTCAAGCAACTCGGCCGGTTGATGTGCTATTGATAGGTGCACGCGACATCACTTCAATCGTCGACTGATGCTATTTACACCAGAGGTCTAGCATCGGCCAAGTACGACATACAGTTCGTTTGAGCGGTGGCGTGTCCATTCAAACTTCGCTGAATGGTGAACTGAATCAGTCGCACACGATCTGAAGGGTAGTGCCTCGTGTAGGGTGCTTAGCTCCTCCACGACAGCACCGCCCTAGCTGGTAGAAAATGCCGTTCCATATAACGAGTAATGAAATAATTTGTTGTTGGCTGAGACTGACCGTTATGGCTGACGTGGAAACGTTGGGAAAGCTACCAAATTCGAGTATGGCGGCGCGACGGCAACCTTCACCTGAATACCAAAGCTAGAGCGAGGTCCAGGCAGACTCCAGAAGTTAGACGGTATCATGCTAAAACTAATCGTGACCATGGTCCGAGAACCTTGTGAGAGATGATAAGCACCTATCCAGTCCGAGTGTGCGAGCCTGAACAAGTCTCACCCCAAAAGCTCGCCATAGTCTGTAAAGCTTTCTGAGGGTTCAATCGCTAATTAGCAATAGCGATCGATATAAGTCGGTGAATCCGCGTCTATGGCAAGGCTGATTGCCCATATTCCACCTCTCTGACCACTCATAGTCTCTATGTCTAGTACCTTTCGTGCGGAGGCTACTATTTCAAACATTGCAGTCTTACAAACAAAGTCAAAGCCTTTGTTTGGAGGGGCCTTCCTGGCACGCGAGTCATCAGCGAAAAGAACATGTGGATGCAGAGCCTTATACCCAATGGGCAACCATTTGTCGTTGAAAGTTGGATATTTCAACACATGCGTCCGCCCCTGGTCCTTCGCGAGCAGCTGCTCGGCCTGCATTTTCATGATTCTTGTTTCATCGTTGCCTGAACCTATTTTGGGAATATTCATGGAGCACATGGGGCGGAATGACTATCGAGCCCCAACTTGATCCACCCAAAACCAGTTCGTCTACCTCTCCGTAAGCTGAGCCTACTGATTCTAGCTGTGTCGAAATGATCTCCTGACAATTTGAGGTGGTCGTTTCCGCTTGAATAGTCCAGCCCAAGTACAGTGTGGCCGGAAATGTGTCGGTTTTGGAAAGTGGGCTCTCGCAGCCAGAGACCATGATACAGATATGGTGGGATTTCCTCAGGTTCCAATGGTACATTGACGTCCATTAGATCGGCCATCGACGTATGAGTCATAAGGAAGCTCTCGCCCGATGTGCCGCTCACTCGAGCTAACAAACCTGGCTGCGATAGCTTTTTCAAGAATATGGCACATTTGTCGGTAGAGTTGGATGTAGCGACTTTAAGGGGGGCCTTGCATATCCCTGGTATATACGGCGTAGCTGGAAGTGAGACAGAAAGACCGAATTGGCTGATACGACATCCGAGGGAACGATCACTGCTAACGAAGCTACCACATCTCGCAAAGCACGCAGGCGAAGTTGCAAGCAATTCACAGTGCACCTTTTTCGCATCTCTTGTCGAGCCTTCTAAGTGGTCTAAATCCTATGCGAAGATCGATTTGTCAGCAGACTTGGAGATGATTTGTTCTTGTAGGCGAACGAAGGCTCGCCCCCGCTCGCCATATATCATAGGCATATTGACACCGGAAAGACGCATAAGCTGTAGGCCCTGTCCTCGAGTCATTTGATATGGCGCCTGGCAGCCCATGACATACGCTGAGCGATTGAACATGCTTGCGGAGACACAGTGTCGTCCAAGACTTCGGTCGGAATCTCGGTCTTGGTTACGAAAATGTTACGAAGGCTAGTTTTATCGCCGAGATAATTCCAGCTACAGTCATAGAAGTGGACAGTCTTGGGAGCAATTAATTTCTGCAGTGTCCAGCCTCGACTGAACCATTTTCTGTTGCTGATCTGAGCTGAAGATGTAACATCTTGGAGATAGGCTATGCAGGAGTGAGCCTCGGAATATCACCTGTACATGGAATTGATGGCCTCTCCTAGCTCAATAGAATCCGTTTTGTTGATGCAACAAGTGTCTATCTAGATCAGACTGTAGCCCAACAGTTTAGCAAGCGTGCAGGCACCGGTCAACTTGGAGTAGCCACCCTTTGCTTCGATGCCTGAGTTCTGTGACAAGATGTCCCCATACGTAATCTCGTCATTACCCCAGGGCCATCTGTGAGAGAGGATACAGTAGCCACTCTGGATTTTCTCAAGCTCCGAACCGGCGACTTCACGGAACTCCAAGGAGGTGGCGTGAATGAATCGCATCGTCAGAAAGCTCTCTTCCGACTTGCCTATTGATGTTTATTGGACGTCGTATCATGTGTATTAGGCCTGTTATCTCTGCCCCAAAGCTTACTTCAGCAGCCTTAGTGGTAGAGGTTGGAAAAGACGTCAACCACAGCTGTTAAGGAAACAAGTCCAGCCGGGATCGATTATCCTTCCAGACTCTGACAGCTAACTGTAGACTTTGTAACGGCCGATCTAGCGTCATGCTGTAGAATTAAGGCTGGTAACACCAATGCCTCATACCGCCGTGAAGGCTGGCAGCGCAAACATGAAACACGATCGCCGCTGCATGCATAGCCGAAAGTCTAAATATCGACTTCATCATCAAGCACCGACAGCACTATCAGAGAATCTTTGATGAGTGAAGGATCTCTAAAGTCGAACTCAACCCTCACCTTGAACTGTGCTGTCTGTTATGAGATGATAATGATGTAGTTGGGACCTACCGAGTGAGACCTTCGAAAGGAGTCCAGCAAAACAACTGAGTGAAATCGCCTAGACACTTTTAAGTGAAAAGTGACAGACTTCCATAGCTTGCAGACGAACACGTAAGTAGACAATTCTAGTAGCACAATCATCTCTCTCACTTCCAATAAAGCCCTTTCTGAGTACTTGCTAGCTGCCTTGATTTTTCACGTACCCTAAGGTATATGTACTTGAAGGCGTAGTGTTCGGGAGATGTACAAGCAAAAGGGTTTGCTGCGTGATATTTTGGGAGGTGTTAGATAAAGTGGTTCGCTGCGTGTGTGCTCGCGTGAAAAGGAAAAGACAGGGAGGGATGAAAGACCGCAGGGGGAGAGATGGATAAAGTGGGAGGGGGCGAACTCATCTCCGCCTTCCCGCCTGATCTGGCATTGCTCCACTGCAGTAGTGGTTTTATTCACGCCATCTATGTCATTATCGAGTCGCCCGTTGCAAGGACAAGCACACTGTTACTCGTCGTCTCGAGTAAGAGAGCTGGTGAAGTTGGGGTGGAAGACTGCACCTTCCACTGGTTCCCTAGCTCAGCCCTTTGATCATGATCGGCCGCTCAGGACAGTATCATCTCTTCATTCCCTCCACTGTCCACTCTCAGTTTTCCCTTCCCATCTTCCTTCTCGCGCTCCCCAACATTGCTCCCCTCGTCCTCGTCATCGTCATCATCCTATTTTTTCGCATTCTCCTCAAAACCCCTGCTGAGATCGACGCCAAGACGATTGAGGCCAGCAGCATGCTCTTCCAACATTCGTCGTACGGGAGCGAAGATTGAGTAGATCGCATCCGTATTCAAGCGGTGGATGTGCACAGCGAGATCCTTGGCCGCATCGCGATCAGGAGCATTGCCAAAACGGGTGAAGATTTCCGCCAGGCTGCCAAATTGACTGTGATCGCCCTGAGAGTCCTTCAACATGTCGAGTATCATCGGGAACAACCTGGCGAGAGCGTCCGCTCTCTCGGCCTCGGCTTTGGCAAGTTGCAAGATTGGTTCGGTGCCGGCAGGTGACGCCGCCACCGACGTTTCTTCATCATCATTGACTTCATCACCAAAAGTCTCCAGCGCCTGCAGACCTATGTCTGCATACATGCTCTTTTTGATGGAAGGAGTAACCTCTTCGCCGTCCCCCTTCTCCTTGATGACCTCCAACTCGCGAGCGCAGACCATCAAGTATGCACGGATATGCCTGTATGGCAAGGTGATGCGAGCGCTTCGGATGCAAAGGCTGATGTCGTGAAGGATGTTCTTGGACAACCTCGATGCCACACCTGGCCAAAGGCTATCGATTTCCTCGAGTACTAGATTGCACTCCTCGAGAGTAGGCCGGTGAGTGCCGTTGATGAAGCCATACAGGTTGGCATTCTTGCGAAACATGGGCTTGTTCACCTCCGGATCGAGCTTGCGTACCAGGTCTTGAATATTATCTAGATGCTGTGGTGCTTCCGTCAGAGAGTATTTTGCCCTGCGAGAGAATGAGGAGTCAGTCATCAGAGTACGTTGGCATCTGCGCCGCCACCACCATCACCATTACTTACATGACTGAACCAAGCTCGCTCGCAATAGACAGTGGACGATCGACCTGGGACTTTGTGCGATCGTACGTCCTAGTCGGATCTGCCTTTGCTTGATTCGACTCAACGAGTAACTCGAAGACCTTCTTAGGCCAGTTGCTCTTTCGTTCCGACACTGCCGTATCGTCGTCGTTTCGATACTCGGGGAAGAAGTAGACTTGGCTTATGTCTACCATGACACCATCGCATATCTTCGTCTGCTCATCCTCATGGACAAGAGCATAATATACCACCGTCTCCTTGCTTCGTGGACAGACAACACGGAGCGCGGTTTGGTCTGTAGTGGCCAGCTCCGTAGTCCTGAGATTGTTGATTGAGACCCCCTTCTTGGCGGTGAGCTTAGTCGACTGCATCTTTCCGCCTGAATTCTGTTCCTTGTTGTCACCATCATATAAAACGCGTGCACAGGCTGGCCTCATGCCCACCCACAGGGCTAATTTCTGGTTGGGATCCTCAGCATCGACCGCCAACTCTTGCGGATTGGGCTCCATTGATGGTCGAGTCGGTGAGTTGTAAGCTGCCAGCACAGCAACAACACGCGATGTCCGATCTCTCTTCTTCTCTAGTGTGCCATATCTTAACAGCTGTTTTGGCACACGCTCCTCGAGGCCGCTATCGTATGCCGCTAGGTGTACGGTGAAGTCGTACTCACTTATTGCCTTTGGATTCGTGATGTTTTTGCTACAGCTGGACCCTGCTGGTTGATCGTCCATCTTTATCACTGGGTACAATTTGTATGTGTGTATGAGAGAGAGGGAGATAGACGAGGGAAAGGAGGGAGAGAGATATAGGTAGAGGTGGAGGGAGGGGAGGGCTATGAGCAAAGGAAGGGGAGATGGGCAGAGTGAGTAGGAGGAGTGGCTGCTTTTGCATGCTCGAGTGAAGAGAAAGAGTGAAGACAAAACCTGCAGTGCGACTGATATCTGAATAGTGGAGATGACGAGAAGTTCTCTTCCTACCTAAAGAAGTGATTTGTTTTTAAACCTCCTCGCTACTAACAGCGACCCAGGCGCTCAGCCCAGATTTCCCACTGAACTGAAAACGAGTCAGAACGAGATCAATGTTACACTAATCTGAAGAGATGTGAGACTTACATGCCCAATCTTTCTATCCTCACCAAATTCACTCAAACAACAAACAAACTCCTCTTCCCATGATTTTCCAGTCTTGACTGCCTTGAAAGTCGCCTTCCTCACGACGCTCACTTGACCCTTCAGCTGTAGTTTCTCAGGAACAGCAGGATTGTGCCTTCCATTAGCCTTGTCGACCACAATGAACCATTCCTTAGATGGGAAGGTCCCCTTGTTCGGGATGAACTTGAGCGTCTCGGCTAGCAGCTTAAAGTATTCCAGACACTCGTCGCGGCTTGAAAAAGTCTTGCCTAGGAAGGGGAGGCGCGAGGATGCCCAGGAGGGACCATGTTCTGTGATCTTGGGATCGGTAGTTGTTGTGAAGTGGCCGAAGAGGATTTTGCCAGGAGGATTATCTTGTAGGCGCAGGAAGGCGTTGCAGAAAGCCAGGGATCGAGATTGTAGTTGCGAGTATCGGGCATTGAGTGCTGACATTGTGATGATGGTGGGAGTGTCTTCTTGAACAAGCTGATTTCGGAGCGCCGAAACAGGCTGTGATCTGTATCTTGAAGCATTCACAGCCATCAGTGGTCCCAAAAAGCCTGCTGCTCATTTGCTCTCCGCGATGACGTAATGGTGTCTGTCAATATTGTAGTGGATGCTGTGTGTATGCGAGCATGGTCTTCGTGTTGCTGCTTTTACAGAACGGTTCGCCTGCTGCTCGCGGTATTTTCGAGTTTCGAGATCAACATTGCAGTCACTTTCGGCAGAATGACCTTTGAAGTACCACTCGAAATCCGAGCAGGATTTTGAAAAGATCGCTCAAGTGGCGTCCTATGTTTAGCCAGCAGCAGCCTCAAGTTTAATGCCCACAGTCTCTGGTGGGTTATTTGAAGTGCGCCTTCGCTCAGGATGCAGCTTTTCAAGCACATCTTGAGCGACTTGTACAGCTTGATCAGGCATTCCAGCCAGCCTGGCGACTTTCAGTGCATGTGATTGGACATTCACACCTCGCCGTAGTTTATGAGCAAATGACCACAATCCATCGCCTTCTTCAATGACGTCTGTGCAATAGTACCCTAAATTGTCAAGACCCCTCGTCATATCAGCCAAAGCATGGAAATGTGTGGCGAATAGCGTGCGGCATTTGTTGATGTGATAAAGATGATGTAGGCAGGCGTAACCCACAGCGATCCCGTCCTCAGGAGTCGTGCCTCTACCGACTTCATCCATAATGACAAAAGACTGCGGTGTAGACTGCTTGAGGATTTCTGCGGTCTCGAGCATTTCGACCATGAAGGTGGACTGGTCCTGGAATAGGTTATCCGCAGAGCCTACGCGGCTGAAGACTTTGTCAACCAAACCTATCTCAGCATAGTCGGCAGGCACGAAGCATCCTGTCTGCGCTAGGATGGTGATGAGGGCATTCTGGCGAAGGTACGTGCTCTTACCTCCCATGTTTGGTCCAGTGATAAGGTAGATTTTTTCACCACTGCCGACTGAGCAGTCATTTGATGTGAAGATCCTGCCTTGTTCGCGTAGACCGGTATCCACCATGGGGTGCCTGCCGCCTATGATGTTGTGATTGGGTTTACTGGTGATGACGGGGCGAATCCAGTTCTTCTCTTTAGCCACGGTGGCTGAAGAACAGGCGACGTCGAGCTCGTCTAAGATGAATGCATTGCGTCTCAGCTTGACTAGATTTTCGATGACGGCAACACGGAGGAGACTGAAGACACGTTCTTCCTCGCTGCGGATTCGACGTTTTGCATCGTCTATACGGATACCAAGGTGAGTCCAGTCGGTAAGGTAGAAAGAGCGTGTGCTCTTGGTAGATCCGATCGTTCTCGTGCCCACATACAGGCTGTCGTTCTTCGCATCTTTACCTTTGATATGACAAAAGTGGCCTAGTTGAGCGCTCCACTTGAGCGTCAAGCTGTCCGCGCTCATTTCAGACCGGAGTCGAGCACCTAGGTCCAGCTTCGCCTGCTGTAATTTATCAAGCTCGTCGTGCGCTCGAGACAGGGTCGAACTGGCTGCCTTTCGCATGATCCATATTTCGTCTGTTATGTTGTCTGCAGCAGATGCCTTGCTAAATTTCTTACTAGCAGCAGCCCGTCTTGCGAGGGATGGTGTCTCTTCACCTGCAGCCTCTGCCTCCTCCACTTCTTCGGCCATTCCCGCTGCCTCGAGCTGTTCTTGCTGTTCTGTAAAGAATCGCTGACTAAGACCTTCTTCGTCAATAGCGTCTATAATACGTTGAGCCAGTTTTAAAGCACTGCCAAGCTTGAATCGATCTAAGATGTCTTGAATAAATTGTAACTGAAGAAATCGTTGCTGAGTCTTCGCGTGTATATGAAGACTGCTCTCTTTCTTCGAGACGTGGTCCTGAAGTAAGCCAAATATGCTTTGCATGATCTGGATCGTTCTGGCTAAGCCGAGCATGTCATCTGCATCGCCTCTTCCTAGCGAGAACTTCTGCAGCAGCCTCAAGGTGTCGAAGGTACGGCGAAGCAGTGAGACAAGTGTCTCACGCAGGATGTCCTGGCTGAGCATTTCTTCAACAAGATTTAGTCTATTGTTGATAACGAACAACGACATTGATGGGGAGACGAGACGCTGACTCAGTAGTCGAGCGCCGCTCTTCGTTACTGTGCGACGAACTGTATGCAAGAGACTACCAGTGAACAGACCGTCCCGGAGGGTGGTCCGAATTTCTAGACCGCGGAGACTTTGCTTGTCGATGCTCATAAATTCATCATCTGACCGCCGCATCGGTTGACGCAGCTGAATGTTCATGTCAAGCAAGTGCTTTTGCGAGTAGTCCAGAATAGTCGAGCCTGCTGTGATTTCTGGCATGGAGAAAGTTGAGCATTTCTCTTCCTCCATAGAGTACTCTAGTAATGGCTGCCATGACTCGATGCTAGTCTCAATCTTCGTCGGTTGGTGGAAGTTGAGAGAGAACGACCCATCCCCAAGCATTCTTTGTAGTCGCGTTTGATCAATCTGCTGCATGGAAGTATCTAACACGATCTCTTTTGGGGCGATGCGAGCAATGACTGACGGTAATGTGGCCAGATCGCTTATCTGAGTGAAGAAGTCGCCACTCGAAAGATCAACCCAGGCCAGCCCAACCTGAGTCGAGCGACGCTCACCTTCCTGTCTTGTTTCCTCGAGATCAGCCGACCTATCGAAGGCTAGGCTTAGCAGGTAGCTGTTCTCAAATGGATCCACGAAACTCTCATCCACCAGCGTCCCCGCTGTCACCACCCTTGTGACTTTGCGGTCATACTGCTGCTGGCCACCCCTTGCCGTCCGCTCCTCCTCAGGAATACGCACTTGCTCGCTAATGGCTACCTGTTTGCCCAAGTCCTGCACGAACATCTTTAGGTACCGCTCCAGCTGCGTGTACTGGAAGCCCGCCATAGGCACGTCACCCAGTGCGGTCCGTCGCACCGCTTTCTTGAGGTTGACGAGCGGTGCATACTGGTCGACTTGATCGAAGTAGAGTTCGTAGAAATCACCAATCCTGGTCAAGACGATGCAGTTTTTGAATTTCCGAATGTTGTTCAAGTGTTGTTGAAGGACTGTTGGGTAAGACTTTTCTGGTGGTGGAGGGTCTTCATGCTGAGGTAGTGGGGAGAGGACGCCTTGGGGGAGATCCTTTGCTTTTATCTTTGTCTTTGTTTTTGCGCCTCGTATCGCGCTAATTGTATGAGGCGTGATGGGTATTGATGCTGCACCATATAGACATAAGGGGCTAGATGAGTGCAACGCATGTAGGCGGAGTGTATGGTGGAAACCTCTCCCTCTACTGTGGAGAATTCTGAGGTGCATGAAGCATCCAAATCGATCTCACTTCCCTGTTACTAAGTTGCTACCAATTGGTTTGTCGCATTCCAGTCTATTCACACTGGACGTGTCTTCTAAGTGCCCGGCTTCCGTCTTAGAACGCGTCTAGAATCGAATGATTCCCGACGCGCTTTGATGGAATCAGGCAGACCCCGCAGGCACACATTAAAGTGAACCTTAGCTGATCTTGCTCCACACTGCACCCAAGAGTCATCACCACGTTACATCATGCAGGACACGAGTGACACACTACTTGCATAGACTGCTATAGGTAGGAAACACCTTTTTCATCTTACTTAAGTCAATCAGTCTCGTACAATCCCCTTCCTTTGGAGCAAAGAAGCTCAACACCCAAGCGAGTGTACCCCACTATGCCTGCCCACGCCTTTGAACCGCTCAAAAATGACCTTCTGATCCGCACAGCGAGGGGTCAGAAGGTGGAACGCCCACCATGTTGGGTGATGCGACAGGCCGGGCGCTACCTACCAGAATACCACGAGGCGAAGGGCAACAGGGACTTTTTCGAATGCTGCAGGGACCCAGAGATCGCATCGACTCTTACCCTGCAGCCCATTGAGCGTTTTGAGGGCCTCATCGATGGCGCCATCATCTTTTCCGACATCCTCGTCATCCCACAAGCGATGGGCATGGAGGTTATCATGGTAGACAAGAAGGGACCCGTGTTCCCAACCCCGCTTGAATCTCCAGATGACAGGCAATACACTGAGGTCATGGAGAAGGATGTTGACGTGAAGGAGAGCCTAGGATATGTGTACGATGCAATTACCATGACGAGGAAGAAGCTTGCAGGGAGAGTGCCGTTATACGGATTCTGTGGCGCACCGTTCACGCTGCTTTGCTACATGGTGGAGGGCGGAGGGAGCAAGATCTTCAAGCAGGCGAAGACATGGATATTCCGCCACCCGAAGGAGTCGAAGGCGCTCCTACAAAAGATCGCAGAGATCTGTGTCGAGTATCTTGCTCTGCAGGTTGTGGCTGGTGCGCAGATTTTGCAGGTGTTTGACTCGTGGGCAGGCGAGCTGTCGCCGAGCAGTTTCACAGAGTTTGGACTACCCTATCTGAAGTACATTGCTGACAAGCTGCCTGAGAGGTTGAAAGAGCTGGGAGAAGAACCTGTGCCGATTGTCGCCTTTGCCAAGGGTGCTTGGTATGCTGTGGAGGCACTCTGCCAGACCAATTATGATGTCATTGGGCTGGACTGGCTACATGACCCAGCTTCGGCGTATGCTATTGCGCAAAAGTACGGCAAGGTGTTGCAGGGCAACGCTGATCCTGGTGTGTTGTATGGTGGGCATGAGGCGATTACAAGAGTGGTCACAGAGATGGTCTCAGGATTTGGAGGCGGAAAGCAAGGGTGGATAGCAAATCTTGGACACGGTATGCATTCTTCGTTACTCAGTAATATTTCATTTCGCATTGCTAATCTATACTTCTTTAGGTATAACACCATTCGTCAATCCAGATGATTTGAAGTTCTTCTTCAGCGAGATTCACAGGATATCAGGTAGTTGACTTCGTCCGGCGCGTATATGAGAATGCTTACCAACGATGGTGACTGCTTTTTTCATTTCTGCTGCGTAGATGAACACCAACGATCGAGGTTACCCACAATTCAGGGGCTGCACGAGGCGGAGATCAAGATGCATGAGAGGAACTTGCTGCTTCATGGCGACTGGTAGCTCGCATACGAGTGCGAGTTGAGTGGTGGATCTGATCGACGTATAGACGCAAGAGGACCTTATTTATCCTCGCCAATGTCTTCGTACCTGTTCAACGCAACCAAGCATATTGGCATCAGCAAATCTTCACAAATGAGCAATCAATCAATATAAAACCAGAACTCCTCTCTTGATCCGGAAATGAAGTGTAAGATCTAGCAATGAGCTCAACCTCGCATAATTACCCACCAATCTTCGGGATGCTCCTTGATGAACTTCTTCATCAGGCCTTCACACTCAGGATTTTTGAGGTTGATCACTTCGATGCCTCGCTGAGCTAAGTACGACTCGCCGCCGACAAAGGTCTTGTTCTCCCCCATCACGACCCGTTTGACTTTGTACAGGATGCAAGCGCCCGTGCACATATCGCAGGGCGAGAGGGTGGTATACATCGTCGCACCCTTGTACGCTGAGGCGGGCAGGCGACCTGCTTCCTCTAGAGCGGACATTTCGGCCTGTTTGTTGCAATACATCCTACGTCAGCTTATATGCCCTTTCTGGTGAGGTTCTCCCTTCCAGAAGAACTACAGTGACCACTACTTGGTGACGGACAGTGATCTCCTGATTATAAGGGTATCTACGCACATGGATGGTGGCGCTATCCTTCTGAATGCGCATGTTGTGTCCTCGACCAAGGATCTTGCCATCTGCTGCTACTAGACATGCTCCTATTGGCACGCCACCCTCGCTCGCGCCCTGCTTGGCCTCTTCTACTGCTGCTTTGAATCCTGCGTCTTGATCCGACATGTGCGGTCAACTATGTGTACACACGTTTTTGATGAGTGGTAGTATTGGGCGTGAAGTGCTATTCGCCATTCGTATTTCTCCTCTCTGTGGCTTACTACCTCCAATGCTTAAACGTCACATGACTCAAGAATTTCTTCAAGTAGTTAGACTTCACTCGAGCTTTGGATTTCTGATGACTGAGGCATCCAGGCACAGGTGCAAGGTAAAGGGCCCGGGAGGAGCCGCTGGATTGACGTTATTCGCCGATTTGGGGAGGGAAACGACGATTGGCGGCGCAAAGCTCCCCTTCTTGCTCTTGCCTGCTACAGGATCTCACATTACAACTTCTACCCAGCAGCCACAACGACAACATCTCTCACCATGCGCATACTGGCTCGCCCGCTGTGAGCATTCTTGTCTCAGCTTACGCAGTGTACTTCTTTTGATTCTTCTTCCTGTCTACAATTCAGCCATTCCAACCACGCGGGGAGAAAGCCATACCAGCCAGCGCGCGCGTCGAGTATCAGCATTACCACTTACGTGAGAGCTACACTCGAGGGCTTCCGTCTGGCTCAAGGGCGAGACGAAGAAAGACAGTATTAGGACATACAAGAGCTTGTCTGGAAGAATCGAAGCTGCGATTTGAAACGACTGGTCGCTGAGAGAAGCCGTCATGGAACCAGGCCATCGCGCATGGCCACCACACTCTGGTGCTCATACAGACCAGGGCCAGTCGCAGCCAGGTAGACCTGGCCCCAACTACGGGTACGTACTTGATACAGTTCACATCCAATACACGACTTTCCAATGTTTGCATGCTGTGTGCGACAGGCTACGCATACTGCTGGACCTTGTGCTTGAGATAGAAAGGAAAGATGCGCTAAACTCCGCCCTTGTCTCCGGCTTTTCATAGCTGCTAATATTCACTTTCGCGAACAACTCATTTACATTGCTAACGTACTTCATCCATATACGTAGGCCTAGCACACCTCAACAGCACCCATCACAGCTCTCGCCTCACGGTGGATCCGCCCTGCCACCGCCTCCTCCAACTGGTAAGAGACAACAATTTATCCTTAAGTCTAGGAAAGCTCTATTGACCTTTGTACACAGCCGCGCCATTTCCTCCTTTCCATCAGGCATCACACAGTTTAGCGAATCTAGCTGGTCTCAGCCAATCGTCACCCAGACAGCAGCCGCCGTCGCAGGCACGTTCTGACGGCCCCCCACACTCGCAGCAGGGTCCCGGTCTACCACTACCAGGGTTCAGCCAAGCTACTGGTCAGCCTGGCGCGGCTGAGCGTGAGAGAGAAAGAGCAAGAGAAGAGGCGCAAATCCGTATTAAGGAAGAGCAGGATCGTCACCATCACGAACACGAGCGACAGAGACAAGAGCTTCCTCCACAACATCAGACACCCCAGGGCCCTCCTGTCCATTTGCATCAGCCTGTTGCGGTAGGTCCCAGGACTGTCCATGGACCAAACGGTCTGCTAGGGAACTCCGGTGGCCAGTCGCAGCAAGGGTTGCCTTTTGGCGCACCTGGGGGACCTGGCAGTATCTTTGCTGGTGGTCCTGTACAGCCAGCTGCTCCAGGCGCTCAGCAGATGCAACCTGGCATCCAGGTTCCATATCCAGGTGCACCTTTACAAGGTGGTCCGCAACAGCAGATGGGCCAAGGCCAGGCTCCGGGGCAGCAACCTATCTTAAACGACGCTCTGAGTTATCTTGATCAGGTCAAGGTCCAGTTCGCCGATCATCCTGACGTCTACAACCGTTTCCTAGACATAATGAAGGACTTCAAGTCCGGCGCGATCGATACCCCTGGGGTCATTGGAAGGGTCAGTACGCTTTTTGCTGGCAACCCAGATCTCATTCAGGGCTTCAACACCTTTCTCCCACCTGGCTACCGTATCGAGTGCGGTGCTGGTGATGATCCCAACGCGATCAGAGTCACAACACCAATGGGCACTACTGTCCAGTCCATGCCACAACCGCGCCCTTTGAGTAGGCAGGATGGCGAAGGGAAATTGAGACCTGCTAACGGTACTTACACACCACAGCCAGGACAGGCTACGCACATTCTGCTCAGCCCAAGCATGAGAGCTGCAGTCCCTAGTTCAGCTCAGTCACATGTAGCTTCACTCGAAGCCGCTCGCCAGCAAGAACATCAGGCGATGATGCACCAGCAGGAACAGCGTGGCGTGAATCAACTGCAGTCAGCTGTATCTGCGGCAGCAGGCGCACGAGCAGGACTCTCACCAGGACCAGGTCGTACGACGACCCCTCTACCTGGTGGGCCGGACCCAAATGGTATGGCTGGTGCAGCTGGCCAACAGGATCCCGTGGGCATGGAAAAGCGTGGCCCTGTGGAGTTCAACCACGCCATTAGTTACGTGAACAAGATAAAGAATCGCTTCTCCGCCCACCCAGATATCTATAAGCAGTTTCTGGAGATCTTGCAGACCTATCAGCGCGAGTCGAAGCCCATCCAGGACGTGTACAGCCAAGTAACTCATCTCTTCAAGACTGCGCCGGATCTTCTGGAGGACTTCAAGCAGTTTTTGCCTGAGTCTGCTGCTCAAGCGAAAGCGGCTGCTGCGGCCAGGCAGCAGGCTGAAGAGAGCGTGATGTTGTCAAATGTGCGCAATGAAGCACCTGGACCATACGGCAGTCCTGTCGTCTCGAGAGAAGGTGCACACATCGGTACGCCTAATCACGGCCGTGGATTGCCACCTGTTGGTAATTTTGCACCTACACCTATTACGAAGGATAACAACAAGAGGAAGCGTGGTGAGAGACAGGGGACTGTAGACACTACTCAAGGTGTTGCAGTAGGAACAACTGCAGCAAAGGGTGCGCCGTTTGCCCCTCAGTCTGGCAAGGTGAGTGATTTTGTTGTCCAGTGGTTGATGCATGACTCGGAAACCTAGCAGCATTGCACGAATTGTTGCTGGGAAGATCTGCCTCTGGGGTCCCTTTAGACCTGCTCACTGAGGCTTGAGAGGAGATCTGGCTGCTTCCTCCTCTTCTAGAGCTGCTTTTCACCTGAATTGAATTATGTGCACCCCCTTCCTTGTGTGATCCAAATTAAACAACATGCTACTTTTGTCTGGTGTGAATACTGATAATGAGGCACAGCGTACGAAGCAAACACATCCAACCACCGGCAAGCAGCCAACCGATCAACAACCCCCAGCATCACCGACACTCGTCCCCGCACTCCCCTCACCAATTCCACCCACTACTAGAACCTCGGCTGCTACGAACGAGGAGCTTGTCTTCTTCGATCGTGCAAAGAAGGCCATCGGTAACAAGAACACCATGAATGAATTCTTGAAGCTGTGTAACCTTTTTAGCAACGATCTCATCGACCGCTCTACCCTTGTTCATCGCGCCAGGTCCTTCATTGGCGGCAACTCGGACCTCTTGAAATGGTTCTCTGACTTCGTGGGTCTCGACGAGAGGGATGTGGTAATTGAGAACAAGGCGCGCATACCGACCGGAAGGATCAGTCTGAGTAACTGTCGTGGACTCGGACCGAGTTATCGATTACTACCAAAGAGGGTACGTGTTTTCATCGTCTTTCCTATTTTACTCGCATTGTTATTGTCATGCTTCTTTGCTGTCCTTGGTCTTCTTTGTGTGAGTGGAAGTGAGGTTTGGCGCACGGGGCACAATTACCATTGTCTCGCTCCTTCTCTATTGTGCGATAATCGCGTTGTCGAGGATACTGTGATACCTGCTTGAGCACCCTCCACACGTTCAACCCCATTTCCCTCCTCTACGTTCTGTTTGTCTTGGTCCACCACAACAGTAGCAGCAGCAGGCAGGCAGGGACTCCTTAATCATCTCCAAATCTCTGATGAAGGGCGACTTCCGAACCATTTCAACCCCTGATACACTGCTGAACGCATCTCGCTGGACGAGGCTGCTTCACTTCTACACCACGACGAATACCAAAAAAATTCTTCACACCCGATAATGCCACCACATTCGCGCGAGGTTAAATCATCTGTGGACGGCAACACCATCCTAAGTTCCGCCACAAGGTCGATAAATCGGAAGGACCAACAAGATGATGCTCTGCCGCCATTTGCTTGTTTTGTCAAGTTTTCTCCCAAGTCGAGTAAGCAGGCAAAATGGTGTCTCTTCTTCAATAGCATCTACTGGCAACCTCAGCTGTCTTCCCTCAAGAATCTAGCAGGCCTCTCTGTCCAGGAGAAGGCGCCGTCATTGGAACAGAAGTGCTTCCCAGAGTCCTTCGTGCGCAGCGAGCCTCTGCCAGGAGAGCTTGATGCACTACTCGGCAATTGCCTCTCTAAACTGGAAGGCTCTGTCACTGCGGCTGCCATGCGCCAAGAAGGTGCGGAGAGCGATTCCTACCGTCAATTCAGGCGAGCAGTCGGGTTCTTCGACGAGTACAGACGACACTCGGAGCCACTCCTCCAGCAGTACTAGGCCATCCACTGTCAGCTGGCAAAGCAAGAAGAGAAAGGTAGACTCTGCGACTTCACGTTCTCTCGATTCGTCGCCATCGCCTGCAAAGCGCTCCCGCAAGATTATGCTCACTTGTACGAGCAAAAGGAAAGCCTCACCATTCCCGTGGGATGAGTCAAGGGGGGCACCTCCAAAGCAAAAGCTCAGATCGGACGGTGTACTTTTGCAAGGTCCCGCAAGCGACTTGGCTGCTGATGCTTTTTGTGTGGACACTACTTACTTCTTTCTTCTAATGAGACCAAACGAGTTCAAAACTCGACGGAGCCATTTGCTAACAAATTGATTGCGTATTTACAGGAGAGACAACGTCCCTGCAGTGGGCGCGATGAGCTTTGCAATTCTGTACTCAACGACGATTGGGCATCTCACCCAACTTGGGCGTCTGAAGATTCAGGATTCATCGCTCACCGCAAAAACACCTATGAGGAAGCACTGCACAGGATCGAGGAAGAACGTCACGACTATGACTTCAATATTGAGACTTGCAGCCGCACGATCCAGCTGCTTGAGCCGATCGCCCAGACGCTGCGTAGGATGTCTGATGCCGAGCAGCGTAGCTACAAGTTACCACCCGGCCTTGGTGGACAAAGCGAAACTATATACAAGCGCGTGGTCATGAAGCTGTATGGCCGTGACAAGGGCCGCGAGGTTATTGACCGTCTTCATGAGCTGCCTTACCAGGTCATTCCTGTCTTGATTAATCGATTGAAGGAGCGCCTTGAGACTTGGAAGATGGCCCAACGTGAGTGGGAGAAGGTCTGGCGTGATCAGACTCAAAAGATGTTCTGGAAATCTCTTGATCACCAGGCTATCACTGCACGTGCAAATGATAAGCGCCAGTTCCAGGTCAAGACGCTTCAGACTGAAATCCAGGTCAGGCATGAAGAGATGAAGCGCCAGAATAACACGCACCCAGGCAGCTTGAGCAAGCCTCAGATGGAGTTCGCCTACGAGAATGTTGATGTTCTTGTGGATGCGGCTTACCTTGTACTCGTCTATGTCGAATTGAATCTGTCTGCTGAACAGCCAACTCTGGCCAACTTCATTAAGGAGTTTGTGCCATTGTTCTTTGGACTAGATGGTGACGACTTCAGACACCAGATGCGAGCCAGACTTGGAGAAACACCGCCTACCGAGCCGCTTGATGACTCTGCTTCTGGTGCTGAAGACTCCGCGTCTTCAAAGAGTCGCAAGGCAAAGACTAGCCTGCTTCGTAGTACGCTTGATCGAGGCAGAGGAAAGATTGGTCGCACCCAGCGCGAGGACAGTCAAGCCTCAGCTAGCCGTGCTACAACTCCCGACGCTGCTTCTAATGCCGATGATGACATGCAACTTGACCATGCCGCTGATGGAGAAGTCAGGGCTGAGCCTGAGGTTGCTCGCTGGTTTAAGTACCCAGACGGTGCAGCTGCGGACCATAAAGTTGTAAAAGACTTGGATCCCAACGAGCCGCAAAAGCGCGAGGTCTATCGCATGTGGGCTAATACCCACATGTATTGTTTCATTCGCGTCTTTACCTACCTCTATGAACGCCTTCTTGCTCTCAAAAAATCGGAAGCTTCTGCCGCTGAAGCCATCAAGAATGGCTTAAGGAAGAAGCCAGCCAACGATCTTGGCATTGCAGACCGGTCGCCTACAGAGATGTTCACCGATCTCAGTCCATCAGCAAACTACTACAATCAAATGGTACAGAAATTTGAAGATGTCCTGAAGCAGGTGTACGATATGAGCGAGGTCGAAGAGGCGCTCAGGCGATATTATATGCATGTTGGATACCAGCTCTACGGGTTTGAGAAGATGGTCAGTGCGATCTCCAAGTTCGCCAACAGCATCTTGACCTCGGAGACTAAGGATCGGAGCTGGGACATCTATCAGTTGTTCAAGAAAGACAGGCGGAATGAGTTCACGACTGCGCAGCAACAGACGGATTATCGCAAGGCGGCAGAAAAGTTAATCAAAGAGGCGGAAGTCTACAAGATCGAATATGTAAGTTTGAGCTGCTTTCTGGCGTTTACGTACAGTTGAACGATGGACTGACAGATTTTTATAGGATCAGAGCAAAGCAAGAGCAGGCGTCTACCTCACCCGCAAAGACGATCCTAACTACGATAGCGGTCTCTCTCCACTCGACCAAGAGAATCGCTGGCGCTACTACATCGCCTCGTACACCTCCACCGAGACCACCGATGGCATCCCACTCAAGGAAGTAGACATTCCCTTCCTCATCCGTAATGTTCACGCTGCTGGCGCGGATCCATATTCCAACGCTTTCCCGCCTCCACCATTCGTGACTGCCAACGCAGCCGACAACGAGACCCTCCAACAGCGCATCATGGATAGAATCACGACAGAGCAGAGTGAGGAGCGTCTCGAAATTCGCATTGCGGTCAACAACTACAAGATCGTATTTGCTCCTGGTCTTGCCAACCCTTCTACGTCAGCAGGGCTTGACGAGGATGCAAAATACGAGGTCTGGATCGCGCGTATGCCTGAGCGCCAGGGTGGTGAGGAAGGCGTGAAGGAAGCTGAAGAATGCAGGGATTTTGATGAGGATGAGGCCAAGGAAAGGTTCGTTATGATCAACCCTGCGATGCGCGGATTGAGAAAGGAAGACGTTGAAGGCAGGAACGAGGGTTTCACGAAGGGCGTCAAGGATGGGTTTGAGGTTGACGGTGTTGATGCTAGTGGTAAAGAGGGTGGCAAAGTCGAGGATGGGGAGGGGATGGAGGCTGACTGATCCGTTGGTTCATTCAACCACACATTGGTGGCCTTGTATCTGTTTTGATGTTAATGGGGGGGCTGAGCGGATGCCATAGCGGAAATATGCGGTCCGCGAACCGCAGAGCTTCCGCTTAGAAAAGAAGGTTTTACTCTATGAAATGTATTAGGAAAGGAAAACAACTTACAAACTGGAACCTCAACCTTCCCCTCTTTGTGTGTAAGTTTCTACTATCTGTGCACATACGCAAGTGAACTGAGTACACATCGCGACTGGAACGTCATCTATTGCGTGCCTGACCCCGGCTTGTAGGCTTGAAGTGCTCCAACTGGCTTAGTAGGGCTGCACACCAACGTTGTTATGATGGCATTTGACAACTTGAACTGCACAACAACGTTGCCATGATGCCAACTGAAGGATTCATCCACGCCGTCAACTTCCGTTTGCCGCTTGCAACGTTTCAACCACGACCGGAGAAATGTCAATGATGTCGCTTGAGTGTTCTGCCTTGTGTTCTGTGATCGGTTTGTGGTATATATAGATGGAATCAGAACGCTCGAAAGGTGTTGTTCTTAGATACAATCTCCTCAGTACAACACTTGAAATCTTATAACAATCTGAAATACCCATCTACAACCTTACTCTAACCAGCTTCTCCATTAATCAGATCAAGTAGAAGGTTCAACATGCCTAAGATATTCATGTAAATCGTCTCCTGACCCTCATTCATGTAAGAAATAACAATACTAACGAGATGTCTTAGTACGGGTGCAACAGGCTACATAGCCGGCGATATCCTCCACGCTCTGTACACCGCATACCCCGACTACACTTATTCTGCCCTTGTGCGCTCGCAGGAGAAGGCTACTCTTCTCAACGCCGCCTTCCCAACTCTCAGGCCCATCGTCGCCAGTCTCGACGACTTGGCTATACTTGAGTCTGAAGCCGCGGACGCAGACATCGTCATCCATGCTGCTGATGCTAGCGACAATGAGGGCGCTGCGAAGGCCATCGCTGCCGGTATTGCAAAGGGCCATTCGAAAGAGAAGCCTGGCTACTACATCCATACCGGCGGTGCAGGCATCCTGACATACTTTGATGAAAGTAAGGGGAGGCTAGGTGAATGGGAAGAGAAGGAGTTCAATGACTGGAAGGGCGTGAGTGAGATTACAACGTTGCCCAAGGAGGCTTTCCATAGGGGCGTCGATCAGATTGTGCTTGGGGCTGGCATGAACGAAGGTGTCAAAACGGCGATTGTTGCTCCGCCTACCATCTACGGTGAGTTCTCTCCTGCTGCTTTTGGAGTGGCTTCTTTTAGCAAAGGTGAACATACTAACGATTTCATTCGTCGCTCGTAGGCAGAGGCAGAGGCCCCGTCTCAGTACGTGGCCGCCAGGTGTACGAGCTATCGAAGCTCGTCCTGCAAAAGCAATACGCACCCATCATTGGCAAGGGCCAGGCCCGTTGGACCCACGTGCACGTCCACGACCTGAGCGATATCTACGTCAAACTTGTCGAGAAGGCCGTGGAGGCCGACAACTCGCCTCAGATCTGGGGTGCTGAGGGCTACTACTTCGCTGAGCAAGGCGAACATGTCTGGGGTAACCTGGCCCGAAAGATCGCTGCCACGGCTGCCGAACTTGGTTTCATCGGCAAGGACCCAAAGGACCACAGCACTAGCAGGGACGAGGCGATGGATGTTGCTGGCTTTGAAGCGGTATCCTGGGGCCTCAACACGAGAGCAAAAGCTCAGAGGGCCAGGCAGGTCTTGGGGTGGAAGCCATATCGGCCAGATCTCGAGGAGGAGATCCCTAACATCTTGAAAGAGGAGAAGGAAAGGCTGGCTCACTGAGACTTCGGTGCTTGATCGAAGTCGTTGGGTTGAATGTATTTAGTTGACTTCGCACATATCATCAATAGAATACTTGCAATACTCATGTATATGGTGCGACTGTATGGATGTATACCATACTCCCGGTGCTCGATCTTCAAATCCTGTATGATGGACGGGTATTCAGGATTTGAAGATCGATCATTAGCAGCATACCCAACATGTGTCTTAATATGTACCTCCAATCTACACAAGGTTTTCATTCAGTATGAGACTCTGTATACAATCTGAGAACAGGTAGCTCTTAGGTTACTAAAGCATCGTCAAAACAGTATCCTGCATAGAATCTAAGCGGACATGCAAATAGACACTATTGTGATATCACGACAGACATCTATCTCCATTACGTAAACGTGCTGCAGCGTGTTAGTAGATTGATTACTTCCAGCGGTCGGCAGCAGTGAGTGGCTTGCATGTATCCGCAGTGAAATTCGTTCCTCACCAGAGCCCAACGAAATTCACAATACACATGACAAGGTAGATCTAAAGAGAGGTCTAACGAGCTTTCGCTTTCTCATACGGCAGACCAATGCTCACTCGCAGGTTCTCGATCGAGGCGACAGAAATTCGTGAATGGGATATGAATACTCTTCCCGATCTCGACGAGGGTTCTGAAGCTGCGAAGGGCAGCTCAACGCCCCATGTACTAGCAAAAGTCTCGACTTGAGCATGACTTGTGCATTCGGGAAAGGCATATCCATAACACGAATGAGAGTCTGGTTGCTGCCACCTAAACCAGCACGTTTGTCAGCCAAGTGCGAGTGACCTGGTAGAAGTTCACTGCACTGAACACATGTACTGCTGTTTTTTGGACATCATTCTGAGGTCTGCTATTATCGATAAAGAACAACAAATACACGTAAGTCCAGCTTAGCGAATACGCTTTCCTAGAGATACTTCAGGTCTGCCCGTCACAAAGCAAAGGTTTGTGGTGACTTCAGGATAGAATGGCGGATACGCCATCTGCAAGAACGTGACGAATATTCCTGTGGACAACGGCTAAAATAAAGAAGGCTGGGGCTGTATGCGGTGATAACTTGGATATGGAATACCGAATACGCACTTTCGATGGATCGGGGTCGGTTGATGAGGTGTAGTCGGGAGAAAATCAGGAGCCTGATTCGTCGGCTTGTCGAATACGCTCGTGGCACTAGCAGACAAGTATCCATGACGAGCTACAGTGCTTGGCAGGCGCGCTGCAACGAGATTACAACTACATCTTGAGATAGCCCTCCTGATAGAATATAAAAACATGCTGCCAACTCGTTCATAATGATTTGTGATTCAATATCATATTGCCATTGAGTAGCACTCGTGCCTTTTAAACTCTACTTGAACGTGCTGCTTTGAGCATATCAATTACAATCCCGGGACATCCACGCCACTTACTTTGGAAGTCCAATATGCCGTCTCACGGCCAGGGATATGTCGATCCCAACTGGCCTAGCCCAGGAGGACCGCAAGATGCAACAGTAATCATCTATGGGTAACTTATGGCTCTAACCCCTTATTACAAGCGAATATTCACTGACTGTTACCCTAAACTAGCTATGTGCCGGCGCTGGCCCTTGGTGTGATCGCTGTCGTTTTCTTCGCCATCGGAACACTCATCCATTCGGTCCTCCTCTTCCGCTACAAGACGTGGTACTTTACCCCCTTGTTAATCGGCACTCTGATGGAGATTGGCGGATACATCCCTCGACTCCTCTCAAGCCAGGTGGATCCATACCGAGTCGACTTCTTCGTGGCGCAATACTTTCTCATTGTCGTTGCACCGGTCTTATTCTCCGCAGCGATCTACACCATGGTTTCAGTTATGGTGAATCGATACGGCAGGGAGTACTCGCCTCTCCCACCAAAGATGATCATATGGATCTTCGTCGTTTGCGACGTCATTGCCACTGTCATTCAAGTTGCTGGAGCAGCGCTCGTAGGTGTGGCATACTCCAATCGCAAAGACCCAACTACGCCCAACAACATTCTTATGGCCGGATTGGCCGTCCAAGTCTTCACGTTCGCCGTCTTTCTTGGACTGTTTGCGCTGGTTTTATGGAGGGCGCGAAAGAGTCCAGTCAAGATTCCGACTTCTTTCAAACTGGGCTTGCTACTCGCAACACTGGCAGTGTACTTGAGGACTTGCTTTCGTCTGGCCGAGACCGTCGAAGGCGCCATGTCTTATCTCTTCTCACACGAGGCTTACTTTGGAGCACTCGAATTTGCGCCTATGGTTATAGCTGTCTATGCTCTCGCATATTGGCATCCAGGCCGGTGTTTGGGTCGGACGACAGTAGATGAACTCACGAAGTCTGAAGAGGGAAGAGAGTTCCAAGGAATCAACGTGCATCATAGCAAGTAGACCATGAAGCCGTTGGCGACATTGCGAACCGAGCACATCCGCCCGTTCGGAGGGATCTCACCAGATACAGGATATATCTGCTTCGCCAAAGGAAGAAGGGAAAAAGAGTAAAGCTCTGATCCTGGGATCCGGGTTTTCGGAAAGGTGAGCCACGATGGCGTTGCATTCGGTCCTTGCCCTTCGCTGGAGCCACCACTGTATGCATTAATTAGCGTGAGGAGTCAGCAGAGAACGGCCGCTTTGAAGTGTACCTGATCCATCTGCCGTAAGAGGGCAAACCAATATGACAACAGTAGCAACGCAATTGGATCTCGCTTCCCGATGAGCGGCTTGTACTCGGACCAAGTTCGTCCCATATATGCCATAAGCTTGGCGAAGTTGTTTTTGTTGTAAGGAAGTCGTAAGAGAGGAGTCAATAAGCGAAGGAGACGATGGTAGGGTTCGTTTTGAGAGTTCGATCTTTCGTTCAAGCCGCACAAGTGCACGAAAGCTCGAGGCATTCCACTTGTTCCTGGAGTTTCAGTGGTGAAAGTCGCAAGATCGTCGTCAGCAGCGTACAGGACTGGCGCCCAAGAGGATTGAGCATCAAATTCGCCGTATAGTATTCGAAGAGCTCTGAAACCGGATGTAGCTCCGAGAGGACTTAGGGCGCTGTCAAACGCATCCTTGTTTAGATTGGAGAATACGTCCCGTGGCACTTCATCGTCTATGGCATAAGAGACAAAGGTAGATAGTACAGTTGTCGCCACTATTGAGTCAAACTCCCCTCTGACACCGTTAGGCGAGGATAGCTTTGCCTGGTACATTTGCAGGCCGTGTTGCCAGTGTTTCGCCTCAATGGCTTCGTACGATGGAGTTACTGTCCGCGCGTGGCACCCTCCAGCCAGCCGTTTCATATGCGCAGCTGAGATAGCAAGAACCATATGCATAAGGTGCGCGTTTCCCCACGCAAGCTTAGCTGCTGTCTTCTGCAAGACATCGCAGGCGAGATCTGAGCCCAGGGTTGCACATGTTACGTTCTGAAAGTGCTGCAAGAGGCGTAAGTCCTGCGAAGAATCCAGAGTTGGAACCCAGAACGCTTCGCCCTCGAATAATGCCTTGAGCTGAGCCTGAGATAAGTTGACCGCCATATTGTGACAGCTGGAGCTTGGTGACGGTGTCCGTGATTTGAGAGCACTTTCAGGACTATTTGCTTTGATGGTTGCATACACACATTCAAGCGACAACTTACCACATCTCTCACACCTCGGCCTCCCTTCACTACACTTTATTGTTGATCAGATCAATGGGGTGTCCGTACTTGACTCGGATGACTCACCTTAATGTGTCGCTTCTTGCACGCCACGCAACCTCCACGCGACTTCTTATGCGACTTCCGTGGACGAAACTCATTCAAGTGGCCGTTCAGCTCAGCTTTGGATTCGGCAGGATCTCGGATGCCATTCACCTGAACGTCCGGCTGGTTCATCTTGACACGTTGAAGTAGAGAGTTGTGTAGCGCTGCTGGTGCTTGATATTGCTTTCCTTCGCATATGGTGCAATGTCGCTTTCATGAGTCGGGATGGCAGGAGCATTACCTCAGCCACATTCTAACGGCAAGAATCGTTGACGCGAACATTGCATAGCTATACTGATCGTCATCGCAAATTATCCATGTAGCTACAACTAGAGACGATTCAGGTCATGGCGTGGGGGAGCACCAGTTACCGGCTGTATCCAAGGCGACGTTAAGCGAATACGCTGTGGAGTCTAGGCAATTGCGCTTACCCCTCTGTGGCTAGTCATTGCCTTACACTTAGCGCATTTAGCAAAGAATTGACCACTCTAATCTCTTCGTAATGCCCTGCAATAGTTCTTATGGCAGAAAACTCTGCTGCTAGCAATGCATACGGTCGTATTCAGAATAGCAATTCACCCAGAACGTTCTGTAGACTCGTCTTTCTGCAAGTTTTGCGAGATCTTCCAGGCGCCTGTTCCAAAAACCCCCTCACCCGATGCGGTTGATCTATCTCTCTCTCTTACATCTCACTAACACGATCAAGCTATGGCAAAATGCCACCCTTCGGGAAGTGCTCGACACCTCACGATATACTCATGGCTGCGTTTGTGTAGTTGCGTTCGAGGTTGTAGCAGCAATACTCCCCCATCTGGAGGTAGAGCGTGTTGGCAACGAGTACAATGCAGCTCTCGACGATGACAACGCACATGTGTGTAGGAGCAACGGCTATGCTTAGTGAAGTTGGGTTTACAATAGGTTCAAATCTGGCGGCACCAGAGCTGTCCTTTGGCATCTCCCTGTCTTTACAGACGTTACTATTGTTGCAAGCAGACTTCCTCTCTCTACAATGCTTCGACTATTCGACCAATACATACGCGAGGTTTACAGCCTCGGCAAGTACAGTAGGTGGGTTTTAGAGTAGCACAGAAACACAAAGCGTGATTATCGGATGCCAGTACGATGGTGCGCTTGCGAATGACGAGCGAAGGTTCGGGATTGCACATCAGATGTATCCAAGTACCTTGTGCAGCTCACTTCCAATGGTCTGCTGTAACCCAATCACTAATTTATGGAGTCGAGCCAAGCGACAACGTGGAGACAGATGAGGCCTTCCAGATACATGCGCTGTTGTTCGTTGGCGATCAACAC
>MU003865.1:0-32775 GCA_010093785.1 Polychaeton citri CBS 116435
CTCCTCCTCCTCCTCCTCCTCCTCCTCCTCGCTCTTGCGCCTTTTATCTCCGTCCACTTGACTTTTCTGATATCGACAAAAGATCCGGAGCTTACACAGCAAGTCCCCTTACCCCCCAACCTCCCCAGCGCCGTGAGAGGCGTGGCTCGTACACAGCGTCTCAGAGGCCCGGAAACCTCCGGTCCTTAGCTCTGTGCCAGAGACGGCCGCGGATGGTTTGTTGATTGGGCCAACCCTTCAGGATCCGTCTCGGTCTTGGGCCTCTTCACCGCTGCTGCTGCTGCTGCTGCTGCTGCGACTCCTCGATTTGCCATCAAGGCATGCCAGAGGGGAGGGGAGGGGAGGGGGGAGAGCTGTAGATGTCAATCATGGTTGCAGTCGCTGTAGATCTGGTTGGCGCTAGAGTCCCATAGGATTGCACTGTATGCTGCAGCTGTGAGGTGTTGATTGTGAGGTGTTGATTTGGTGGCTGCGGCGTTGACGTGCATGGCATGGCCAGTGGTCGTGGTAGAGGTTCAGAGTGCATGCGATTGTGTGAGTTGTATGGGTTCGAACCTGCAGGGTCATGCATCCGACGAAGCTGGCTGTGTAGCTCAGTCCCGGTGAAATTCGTAGGTCTATCTATCCTGTGCAGAGGGAACTTGAGAATCTTGATGAACTGCTCGATTGTATCGAATGCGTACTTGAAGGTGTTCGAAGCAGAGAAAGCACATCACGGTAGGGAGAAATCTGCAATGCACAGCTGGTCGGAAGTGGAATTGAATCGCATAAGAGGTATTAACTGCTTGTAAAATCGCCAATTTGCAAGACTAGAGATAGCCAAGAATACACAAAACATCCCAGCTCCGTATGCTCTTGCTCAACATGCAAATCCAAACTAGGACCAGGCAACAAATCAATCTGTATATAGCGTGACGCCGGTTTCAAGTCCCCTGCCGTCTCCCGTTTGTAGTCTAACCCTTGTAAATGCCCTTTCAAAATCGATCGAATACTCTCTGCATTTCTCTTCCAGCGCCAGAAGTGCGTCCCTTTTGTAGGCAAACCAGAGGGAGCGTTGCGCGCACACACACACACCTAGTAGTTCAGCTCAGAGGTGGTGACGTCCTCGATGAAGTGCTTCTCGCGGTAGTTCTTGGTGAACCACAGGTACCATGGCACGATGTAGGTCTTGAGGGTGTGGCCGAGCCAGCCGGCGTCCGAGACGGTGCGGACGACGCTCTTGGACTCCTCGTATGCGACCTCGATGCGCGGGCGGCGCAGGTTCTCGTAGACGTCGAAGGCCTCCTTCATCGAGCCCTGCATGCCCTTCTCCACCCACCGCGTAAGGCAGCGGGAGAAGATCACTGTGTCCTCGAACACGATGCCGGTGGATTCGCCCTGGGGTGGCATGGCGTGCTGCAGAACAATGTAGGTCAGTTTCCGAGCATTCTGGTAGACTTCACTTTTCTTCTTCCTTTCCTTTCTCTTCCTTTCTTTCTTCTCTGCGGATGGGATGTCTGTCACTTACTGCTGCGTCACCGAGGAGCATGACTCTGTCGGTGGACCACTTTCCGTGCTTGGAGAGGGTGAACACCGGCCACAGGTAGAAATCCTGCGCCTGCTCGATCAGGGGCTTGATGCAAGGGATCTTGGCATCACCGAACCTGTCCAGGATATCCGATCTCGTCTTCTCGGCATCAGCGCCGACCTGCTTCCAGCCGTCTCTTGAGCCGATGTCCGCAACCTCCATCAGGGCGCCGACGTAGACCGAGTCCTTGGTGGACGAGTGGTAGCTGGTGAGCAGCATACCGCGGCGGGCGAAGTTGATGGCGGTGCAGTCGAAGTGGACTGGGAAGTCCTTGCCGACAGGGGCGAAGCCGAAGGCGTTGCAGACGCCGGTGTAGGACGCCTTGCGCTCGGGCTCGATGTGCTTCAGGCGGGTGACGGAGTGGATGCCGTCGCAGCCCATCAGCAGGTCGCCCGTGACCGAGCCGCCGTCCTCGAAGGTGAGGGTGACGTCCTTCTCGGTCTCCTTGATGTCGATGGTCTTCTTGCCGCAGGTCATGGTGATGTTCTCGTGCTTGCCGACAGTCTCGAGGACCGCCTTCAGGGCATCACCACGGGTGATACGCAGAGCCTTGAAAGGAGGCTCGCCGACGCCCTTGCCCTCTGGGCCGGCAAAGCTGGAGACCGCGAGCTTGGTGGAGTAGATGTCGAAGATCTCGAGCTCGTGGATGTCCTTGCCGTAGTCCTTCTCCCTGATCACGTCCAGGGCGCCGAGGTGGTCGAGCATGCGTAGGGCATTTGGGGTCAGGTTGACGGCACCGCCGATGGTGGCCGGCACTGATCTGATCTCGAAGATCTGGACTCTCGGGACCTTGTCCTTTGGTGCGAACTTGGTCAGGGCAAGGGCGGTGGTGAGGCCGGCGATGCCGCCACCGAGGATGATGACGTTCAAGCCATCTGGAGATGCTGGAGCCATGTTTGGCGGGTTGTAGACTTAGAAGCCGACTTGTGTTTCTGGTGGAAGGGAGAGGTGGAGAGGGAGGGAGGGAGAGACAGAGGAAAAGAGAAAGGGTCAAACTAAGAACAAGTCACGACCGGGAAGGGGAATAAGGAGAGGGGAGGCATATAGGAAGCGTTCAGGAGGGCTAGTATAGAAGGCTACAGAGGTACGACAGTTTATCCACCCGTCAATGGGCAGTGTCCAGAGATAGAAGCTCGCGTGGTTGAAGGGCAATTCGCGATCTCAGCTCTGTTGGGGGGCCGACGGCGGATTGCGGTTATCACCCTACATCAATACGGACCATGTTTTATCGCGTGCCTCTGATCGATGAAGTGCAGACTGCTGCTGCTGCCGTACTCAGTACTACTGCGCACTGGGACCCCTCTAGGTTGGCAGACAGTCTGACCCTCGTCGAGCAGTTCATGGCTCTGCAGGGCGGCACTACCGAATCCCGCTACATACACCCTACCTAGGTACGGATTGGGGAACTACCTAGGTAGAAAGCAATAATGGCCTCGCCTCGCATCGCAACACGTTGGATCACATTGCATTACAATACATTAGATTACAGCAAAGCGCAAGTAGCCTGAAGTCCGAGTGTGGCTGATCGAGGAATTCTAATTCCGGAAGGCTAAGCCTGGAGGAGATGCCCTAGGCAGATCTCATTAAGGCTGCAGGGGGCACAGCTTACGCCATTCTAAAAATGTCCGCAACTCACTAGGTGCTGGGCTCCCAAGGAAAATCTCCGCTTGTGGAAGTGGGAAGCTGGACTGGGCTGAGCTGGCTGGCCGTAGGGAGGGAGAAGGGCAGGCCAGGGCAAGGCAAGGGAGGCGTGTAGGATGCAGCTGCTACACACTGATGGGTCGTGGCAGAATCAGTCTGACTGCATGCGTGCCAGCCCTTCGACAGCATCCAAGCCCAGAATCACGGTGGTGGCAGCTGTGCGCGACTCTTACAGCAAGGCTGCCCATGGGTCCTGTCTGCTTGACAGCCCTGGCTGCATGCCCACCCGCCTGGCGGTGACTGCCCAGAACCTGTCAATCCTGCTGCCGTGGCGTAGCTGGCTGGCTGTCATCCAGGGACCAGCAGCCCGAGAGGTGCAGCAGTGCCGAGTCTTGCATACAGTCGTAGTCGCGGCGCCATCATCACTCGTGCCTCTCCAGGCCAAGCCATATACCACTTTCTCTCGAGAGGGGTCTAGCTAGCAATATCGCGGGAGCGAGCGATGGGCTCTCCCACGTGCGAGGGCAACTATGGTCCGCTCCCATGCCTGACAAAGGCTCACGTTACACGCCGGTCCTCAACAATAGGTGATTTGCAACGTGTGAAGGACGTCGGGCGTGGTGTATGCGTGGGCCAATCTCCCTGCCGGCTTCTCATCAGCATCTGCCACGTCCTGCTGCTAACAGGCTCACTGGACTTCCTGCCGTCGGTGTAGGCGTGCCACAATCACCGTACCGCTGCCATATGGATCAAGGTCGGTGTCGCAAGGGTGGGAAAAAAACGCCTTCAGAGGCACACCGATCTCATCGCTGCATGAGAACGCCGTCCTCCGACCCTCTGCCAGGCAATAGATCTCTGCGGGCAAGGGGGGGAGAGGGGAGGGGGCAATGGCCAGGCAATCCACTCAAACGTTCTCCGCGATTTTCGAGACGTATAGATGCCCTAGTGACGTCGAGGTCGGTGGTTGACTGGCTGCTTGCCCGGGTAGTCGAGATACCAAAACCCACCCAGCCGCACGGTCTAGTCGAGATAGCGCGACAGAAAGCCCCGGGTGCTGTGGCGGCCGTCCAGCCGGCAGCATATGCGGGAACACAATATATCGTGTGCTTTCCAATTTCTGCTGTAGCATAACGGTCCCGTGGAGCAACTGCTGCTCAATCATAAGCCGGCCGATTCACGTAGGCACAGGAACTGTTGACAAAGCGCGATCGCAACGGCTGGGGCCCTACTGCAAATTGGCGAGGCACTCTCTACGACGACTCATTAGGCGGTAGGCATCCCTGTCCAAATTGCAAGGGGTCGATGAGACGCGCGGAAGGATACCACTCTCGTCAGAGTGGAATCCATCTTTAGCTGTGGCCCAAGAGAGAGGACCTAAGCTAGGAGGAGGCACACGGGTCTAGCATTAGCTGCATCCAGCGATCTCTCTGTCGCAATGTCAGTAGTCCGCCGTCGTTTAGACACGGGGGGCTGTCAAGCTGTGCCCAGTCCAGCGGATGCCATGGTGTTGGACAAGAGGCGTGCCAACCCAGGAGATGCAGTGGCAGCATGGTTACGAGGGGTGTGTTGCATCGAAGGTCGTAAAGGCAGCGCAATGACAAAAGGCGTGCCGGATTGGGAGGTACAGCACGGGGGGCGGGCTTACACAATACCCCTGTCCGCAGTGTGCTATTCATACACGCGGGCTGCCATTCGCTTGGGCTGTGGCCGATCCTACACGTGATCGGATGGGTCCGACTACACTGCACCGCACTACGACGCCTGCCAGCTCCCCACAGCAAGGTACCCAGAGGTAGACAGGTGGACTGCATGGTACCCTCTGACCTGTCCCGCCTGTGGGATAGACTCATGCACTGCAGCACACCTTAATTCTATTTCGTGGTAACGTCAAACCTTGGTGGCACAGAGCAAGGCGCAGGCATTCCTACCACCGCAGAGCTCCTGTGCATGATGAGTCCCCCCTAGCTCACAGTGACTTCTGGATGCCGCCCCAACTGGCAATGATTGCGGTCAGCAAATCTAGCAATCTGTGATACAGCGGATGGCCTTGCGCTCGTGCCCTTAGTGCCTCCTGAAGCCCGTACGCCCTAAACGAAAAGGAAAAACACACCCCCAACGGCTGCCCCTTGCAAGCGAAGGCCAACCCTCCCCGGCAGCTTCACGTGTGTGGATGTCGGCAGGTCGCTCCTTCGAAGCAGCGCTATGGTACCCATCGACCGCAGCCTTTCCCTTACTGCTGCTGCTATCACCCTTACATCGGAGTGCGTGCACATACACGGTTAGGCGAGGAGCAAAAACTGTCTCAAGTGCGGTAATCGCCTAGCTGTTAGCAGAAGCGCCATGGACCAGTCACGGCCCTGCTTATCACCCAGGCTGTGGGATGATCAGCTTTTTTATGAAATGCTCAGCCGGGATCCTGCAACGGCTCTCCATAAGCTTTCGAACCATGATTAGCACCTGTTTCCACTTCTGGCATATGACGGCTCTGGACTAGAAGGTGGGTCCAGAGGTGGCTAAGCTGGCCCAGGGCTGTTCTGATCGATGCTAGGTATCTACTCATATATGCTCTTTCCATCACCCCTACAGCCTGATGACTTCGTTTTCGATCCGTCTCATTCACTCACATCTAAACAGTCGTTCATTCACTGATTCCCTTCGCAATGGCTCAACCAGTCAAGGCAGCGCAGGGCAGCACCCTTTATTCCTACGAGGATAGGCTCAATGCCAGCGACGGCAGCGCCGTCGACGGTGCCGCCTCCACAGAGTTCAACCCCATGAACTCGAAGCTTGTATGGGGCTTTTCCATTCTCTTGGTCCTGGTCATCGCACGCATCTTCACCAACAGGAGCAAGCTCCCAGCCGGTGTGAAGAGACTACCACGACTCCCTGGTAAGTCGTTCATCATCCCTTCAACAGCACATACCTGAACAGTTGGCTAACATTCCCTCAAGGTGTCCCATGGGTTGGTCGATTCTGGGGTATTCCTGTTTCTGGCGCCGAGGCAGCTTGGCATTTTGGTGACTTCCACAAGACTTACGGTCCAATCTACGAGTGGGAGACATTCGGTGTCATCCACATCTGGATCGAGAGCGACAAGATTGCACGCGACCTGCTTGTCCACCGTGGTAAGAAGTATGGTGACCGCCACGAGCTCCCAGCTGCTGTCGGTGTCCGCGGTGGATCTGAGATCCTCCCACTCATGGGCATCGGCGAGAACTTCCGTCGCCACAAGAACTTCATCCACACCATCATGAGGCAATCATCCTCCCAGGCTTTCTACGAGTACCCAGCTATCGAGAACAAGCACACCCTCCGTCGCCTGCTCGAGTCGCCAGAGACCTGGTCCGAGTCTATGATCACCCACTGCGCCCGTATCGCCGCCAGGTGCGCCTGGGGCGAGCCAAAGCACGGCACCAAGCTCCTCACCGTCGTTCCTCAGCTCCTCAAGGCTGTCTCGCCTGAGGGACCACTACCTAACATTCTGCCTTTCCTCCAGCACATTCCTGAGGCCATCTCCCCATTCAAGAAGCAAGAGGCCATCCGCAGGACCACCATGCAAGAGGCTTTCTACGAGGCTTTGGAGGATGTCAAGGACCGTGTCAAGGCTGGTACTGCTGAGCAATCCTGGGCACGCATCTGGCTCGAGGGTGGCAAGGGTATGGAGGCCAGCAAGCTCGACCAGCACGAGGCTGCTCACGCAGTCGGCACCAACGCTCTCGTCGCCATCGCCACTATCGGTTCCCCTCTCCACAGCTTCTTCACTGCCATGTGCCATTACCCATCCTGGATGAAGAAGGTGCAGGCCGAGATCGATGCCGTCTGCGGCGACCGCCTCCCCACCATGGCTGATATGCCCAACCTGCCAGTCCTCCGTGCCGTCGTCAAGGAAACCCTCCGCTGGCGCCAGCCTACTCCTCTCGGTGTTCCCCACATCACCACTGAGGAGGATATCTACGAGGGTTACTACATTCCAAAGGGCGCCATGGTCCACGCCAACCACTACCTGATCTCTCGCGAGCCCAACCTCTACCCTGACGGCAACGAATTCCGCCCAGAGCGCTGGCTCGAGTCTTCATGGCCAACCTTCAAGGCCCCTCTCACCGAGTACCCAAGTCTCCGTGGCGACCCTGGCTTCGGCTACGGCAACCGCTCATGCCCTGGTATCGAACTCGTCCTCACCGAGCTGCACACCCTGATCGGCGCTCTCGTCTGGGCTTTCGACATCAGCCGTGTTGAGGGACGTGTTGGCCACGATAACCCAGTCCCATGGTACGAGACCAACCCGTTCGTCATCACAATGGCCAAGCCATTCCCTTGCAACATCACCGTCCGTAGTGAGGAGAAGAGACGGTATATCGAAGGTGGTTGCGCAGAGGGTGGCCTGCTCGTCAAGGAGACCGGCTCAGAGACCAACAGATGGGATGTCTCCCGCGCTGTCGGCGCTCCATTCGTCTGGAGCGGTCTGACCGTGCCTATGGCCGAGGGCAAGCCTCCAAGGGCTTACGCCGCCCACGTCTAGAGGTCGAGATCTGCTCTCCTACCACTGCTGACGAATTCCCCTTTGATGTTTCTTCCTACTACAATAAAGCGATGCATTTTGCCTAGAGACGGCATGGAGTTGGGTACGGTACCTATCGATGCTGTATAGAAAGCATTTCTCTCTACCATCTTGTTTAAGGGGCTGCTATTTATGCTGTTGGCTCGTGATCTTATCCAGAGTGCAACTTCTTTCCATCTGTATTTAAAGCCTACAAATTGGGGCCAACGTCAATTAATCGCTGGAAATGAAAAGAAAACTAAATCAATTGAAAAGTTCAAAAAACCATTTAAGATGTTTACTATTCTATCATTTAATTTTCCAATTATCATAAGTGGTTTCGTCATATAACCTACCTGTGGAAACAAAGTCTGTGGCAAGGCAATGGAGTTTGATCGGTAAGCCTAGAAACACAAGACACGCGACACTCTGCTTTTGCGCAATCGTTGGAAGGGCTACTTGATGCCTAAGGACACACCCCAGAATCCCTATCCTCATTGATGAGCAGGATCATCATCCTCAACAAGTTTCATCTTCGCCAAAGTGGAACTGATGATCCAAACCCAGATTGAACATCAAGAGCGCACTGTCTCTCTAGCATTGCCAAAACACCAATGTACACTTTCTACACAACTGCAGCTGCCGTAAGAGGCATATGCCGCAGCGTTTCCACCGTGCAGCACTTGCAGATAGAGAGAGGGTTCCTTGAGAGATGTCCTCCCGCGCGCAGCGTTGGCCTCATGCGGTCGGTGACGGCCTCAACTGCCACCGACTGACTCCATGATGAAACCGAGCCAGCGCTAGCAGTGATACTAGCCTTTGTCATGTCCGGCCCCCGTAGTGTTGGCAGCGGTGGATCGGTGGGTAGTGCGATGGGCTTTCGCTCGGTGGGAGGGTCCAGCAGGCGGGTATCCAGTAATCGTCGCTTAGAGGCCAGAGACAAGAGACGAGAGACAAGAGGGCGACGGCGTGAACGAGCGGGCAATCTGCATCGAAACCCGCACTACAACGCTACCGTGCAAGCGCAACTAGCAGGCGTGTGGGATCAGCGCGTGCGTGTGTGTGTGTGTGTGTCCGAACTGCTAGACTTTACGAGAGAGAGGTGAAGTTTTCCTTGATAGCTTCTGCCCTCTGCGCGAACGCAGCGCGCAAATCACCTTGCCACTCACTTAGCTGCAAGAAAAAGCTCCTAGCTGCATGCTGCAGGCAAGGTTTCCATGGGCAAGCGGATGGGTGCTCCCACTGGACGCTGCCGCTCTCCCATGTCTCCCACACTGCAGCCAGCCTCTCTCTCTCGTCCGCCACTATTGCCCATACTGTAGACGGATCATACGGGAGAGATGTTGTCCAGAACCTTGAGACGGGAAAGTAAAGCTTGAGTTTCGGGTGATGCGGGTCAGAGTTCATGCTAATACTAGACAGCTGGAGGATCGAAAGTTACTCTTTACTTCCCAACCTTATGATCTATGGCAAAGGCTGTACGACACGGACAAACAGGGTGAGGCGGCAAGCCCATGCTGCGACGCTTGCTTCTCTGGCGGTGGAATGACAGCTGCATGCTGCTCGCCCGTCTGCGGTGTGGCTTTCGTATCTGGCTACCTAAGCCATTGCGTGCATGAACAGCTGACAGGAGGAGCAACTTCCCAGCTCGGCCAGCGCGACTCACACCCAGAGCGGATGCAGACAGCACGAAAGAAGGCTTGGAGAGGCGCCTCACCGGCATACCGAGGAAGCCCTACCCACTGTAGCTTGGCCTGGCTGTGACTGGACTGCGATGATGATGATGTCTCCAAGCGAGTGGCGAGCCACAGTGGGTATCTGGTGGGTTCTTCACACTTGCAGCCGGACAGCTGTCATAAGCACCCTCCCGCCGCTTAGCCCCGAAAGATCGGGAGTACTTCATGCACTCCAGGAAACCTTCCCCACCCAATGTCCGAAGGACTATGACGGCACTGGATAATCTTTCTCCATCAGTGCTTCTCGGTCTGCAGAGCTTGAGAAGGTTTGGCAATAATCATGTTTTGCAAACAGCACAGTACCTAGGTACCTTAGGTGGGTGTATTTTGGCTCTCGACCGGACGACCCGTTACTGGACTCAGTACCTTGGTTCCATGTACATAGGCGTCAAAAGGAAGATTGGTCGGATCACCACGTGGGTTCCATCAGGCGTGGCTAAAACAGATGGCTAAGGTCTAGACAACAACAACAACAACTTCCGTCATTGACCATGGTAACCATCAGGAACTTGTCTCTGTACTTGCTTGGTCGCTGCTCGCGAGACGGCGTCGGCGTCGGCGCAGAGGCAGATCAGTCGATACGCTGATGGATCATGTCGTGTACCGACTCGAAGACGTGGTGTATACAGCCTGCGCGCGCATGAACAGTGGTCAGAGCATTTGACTTGCAGCGACGCCCAGTCGATCCGGTCTCTTCGCAGGTGGGACAGCATGCCACATACAGCCTTTCGCAATGTCCTAGGGTTTGCAATGTCTCGCGTCATTTACTTGCCGACAAACCCGAATGCTGCTCCCCTCAATACCGATCGTTCATTGGTACTGTCCGAGTCTTCCTGCGCTACATCCTGGTCTCGGTGTGCATGGTACACTCGTGTCTTTTTGCTGTGCAGACCTGCAGCACCAGCAGCCCTGTCGGTTCTGCATGCGAGAACATGGGAGTATGTTGTTGCGAGAGGGCGACAGACACTGTCCAATGGTTGCTGCCATGGGACGATCAAGTTCTGTTTTCAATTACCCACCTGGTTGGCATGGTGCCGATCTATGTAGAACTGTGACGACCCATGGATGTATCGCGATCAATATTCACACGTGATAAAGTGTATATCGGCCTTCTGAACACCCCTTCACCGACCACAGTCCATGCTTTGTATACATGCTGTCGTGCAACTCGTGAGGCTTAACGATCGCACAAATAGTGTAGATGTGGCTTGGGTGTCCAGAGACCCAGGCATGCCATCAAAGGGTGTGGCAAATCGACTGCTGCTGTGTGCCTCCACTATGGCGACGGAATATGTACCATGAACAACGATCTATCTATGAGCACGTGAAGTACATACAATGGACTTTCACTATCGGACTGGGCATATGTGACGGAGCAGAGTTGTTGACCTTGGGGTTGACGATACCGTTACCCAAACCCTAACCCTTGACACACATCCTCAAGTTCAGAGATGGAAGAGACGTCTGGTGTACTCAGCAGCTTTCAGGTGCATGCCAATAGTAAGACCCTTACTTGTCCCCCTGAGACGGTCTATTATTCTCATCAGGAGTATCCAAGCAATGAGTTTAACCATCTGTGAATATAGTTATGGGAAGTTGTCAGATCGTGCGATAATGAAACCAATACCGCTGGATTCATTCCATTTTAGTTGTGCTCATTGACTCGATCAATCAATTGATCAATCGACTCTGTCCCCGTTTCCAGCATTTGATCATGCGTCTCAGTGAGCTCATCAAGTCTCGTTGGGTATCTCAAAATCACATCGTGTCCTCTAATCATGTAAAGGTCGTTAATCTTCTAGCCGTAGGCCTTCCACTGCTCCCCTCTTCATCAATATTGCCTGAGCCGTCTACAAGCTCTTGACATACTTCACAAGCTCCACTACCTTGACCTTCGTCTCATCACTCAGCTGGTCTTCTGGTTCACCGAGGACCTGTTCGAAGACCGGCATCAGTTGCTGGGTAAGACCCTGGATGACGTTGTTCTGAGCCTGGTATAAATTGATGATCATGTCGAATACAGGCTCATTCTCACGGAAATCTTCCTTCAATGGCAGGATCTCAACCAGCCTTGGCAGGATGTCACCGAGAGGTAAGCTTTGAGGGGCCTTCTTGATCATGCGGGAAACGCAACCAGCAGCGTTGTCGACCAATCTGGCCTCAGACTCCTCGGCGTTCGGGTTCCTATTGCTAAGGATAGGCTCCAAGGCGGTGAGGATGGAGGGGTAACTGGAGAGGACCTCCTTCGCATCGTTGGAGTGGAGGCACAGTAGACCAATACCAAAAGCGGCATTGCTCTTGACATCCGCCTCATGATCTCCTAGACGCTTCTTGAGCATGGCCATCAAGCGTGCAGTATGTGGAGTGCAAGCATCCCCCATGCCCTCAACACACTCGCCAGCAGTACCGACTGCAGCAGAACGTTCGAACTTCTCTTGACTGCTGCAGTACTTGAGCACATTGGACTCGAAAATCTTCCATAGCTGTGCAAAGTCGCTGCCTAGTGCACTAGCAGATGCCGCAATGACTTCGAGGCCGGTCTCAATGACAAGCCAGTCGTACTCGGCACTCTCCTCGTCCATTGCGATCTCGGCTTCATCTTCTCCATCGTCATCCTTCTGACAAGGATGTTGCTTTTGTAGCAACTTGGTGACGATCATGCATGTCCGCTCAAGCGGAGTTGTATCTCCTGATGTCGTAGACGGGGACAACACAGCTGGGCCACACGTCTTAAGAGTTGCAGCCAGATTACGGTTGATCTCGGTCACAGTTCCCCTGATGCCAGAATTAGTCTCAATCTTCTTCAAGTAGCACTCGAATGAAGTAGGGGAAAAGATTCGAAAAATCAGAAACAGCCTCTACAAGTAACAGCACCTGCGTCTCATTGAGACGACATCTGAGTGAGCTGGGTATGTAGTGTTGTCATCATCGAATCAAACCAAACAAGACAATGAAAACTTGCTAACGTACCTGTCCATTTCCTCTTCCCAAAGAGCCAAGGTGCCTTCCATGACGAGCCCACCAAGCTTGACAAGGTCATCGGTTGGCTTGACCTTGAGAGGCAAGCCTGGCTGCCACTTTGCCATGCCGTTGTCCTCGGCCAACCCCCATATGCACGCATATGCTCTCCACAGGGTGCTGACAGCAGACTTTCTCACGCCTTCAAATGGATGATCGAGCAGAGGGATGATGATCTGGATAGTCTTCTCCATGTAGGGGATATACTTGGCCTTAGTGTGGGTCAGTACATCTCCAATAACCTCGGCAGCTATCTCCTTCTCCATCGCAGCGCCTGTCACAGCTCCGAGGTCATCCCAGTCGTCATCTTCCCCGTCTGCTGTGCCATCTAGGAGAGCCTGTACGACGTCGTCATCGTCGATGTCTGGATCCTTGATGTCGTCCGAACTGAGTCCGTTTGCGCCGGCAACCTTGATCTTCTTCCCGGCAATAGTAACCTCCTGTCCGACAAGGTCAGAAGCTTGGGCACCGAGGTTGAGTTCAGTATCAGTCTCGTCTTGCTCGAGGCATTCAAACAATGACTGGACGACACCTTCTAGGAATGGTGCGAATTCTTCCTCGTAGACACGCGCCAGCATGGACCAAAGGATGAAAGATTCCTCCTTCAGTCGCTGGTGGTCAAGCTTCAGACCTTCCTCGCTGGATTGCATGAGCGGCTGCACATACTGCTGGAATGCCTGAGGACCAACGGCACTGGCGATCTTGCCAAGGGAGTCAACAACCATGGCACGGAGGTCGAGCTCGTCATTTGAATCCTTGATGGTGATGTAACGGCCGAGAGTTTGCATGGTCTGATCAAAGTATGGCTTGAATGCATCCTCAGATGCAGATGCAATGGAGCCTATTGCAGATGCTGCTGCCATTTGTACCTTCGTGTCTTCATGACCCATCATACCGCTGAATCGTGGCAAGAGTTCGCTGACGTATTTCGAGGCATCCTCCTGGTCGAGACCCTCGATGAGCGAGTCAACCGCAACAGCCGAAGCCTTCAAGATGGAGATGTTCTGTCCATGCTCTTTACTGTCTGGGGCGCTGTTGTGCATACCTTGAACAGCCAGGTCGAAGTTGCGGACGAGAGCTGGAAGCAACTGAGCATGCTGCTTGCCCATGTCTTCGGCAAGATCGTCCGCAAGGCGTGCGACACTGTTGAGTGCAGCTGAACGGACACGTGTTTCAGGATCCTCAAGAAGCTTCAACACTACAGGGAGGATGTGTTGTAGCTGTGTAGCGATGAAGTCTGGTGCACCATCAACACACATACCCAGAGCAAGTATACCAGCTTGACGCTCGTCAGGGTTCTGGCTTTGGACGAATGGTCCAATGGCTTTGAGAAGCGGTACCGCAACCTGACTCGGTGGGAGGCTCTCACTCAAAACGTCGAGCAGTCCGAGCGCACTTCTTGCTGGACTGATGTCATCGTCATCATCCTCTGGGTCACCCAGTTCAGTGACAATCTGCAGAGCCGTCTTTGTCATGGGCTCGCCAATCTTCAAGCTTTGGCACTTGAGCTTTCTGTAGCGCACAGCCTGCATGAGGAATGACAAAGCTTGGCTTCTGTAGTCGTCGTCAACGTTGCTGTTGGCTGCGATCTGCATGAAGAATTGGAGCAGATCGCTAAAGTGAGCGTTGAGGAAGGCACTTTCGTAGCTAAGAAGCTTCATGAAGACGTCAAATGCCTGCATTGCACGCTCTTCGTCCTCAGTCTCGATGGCAGCCTGCAGGACCTTGACCATCTCTGGAATGGTGCTTTGGAACTTCTTCAAGCTCTGTGGGTCTTCTTCTGTGTCTAGCACCATGGCAATTTCTGACAGAGCAAGCATGGTGTTTATCCTTACTTCTGCACTCTCTGGATCCTGCACAGTCTTGTTGAACAACTGGAGCATAGCACCTATGTTTTCTTGGAACATGTCCGGCATGGTTTCCAAGAGTGTGTAGATGATATAGATGCCGACTTCTCTGTGGGTGGCATCATTGCTGACGGCAGCCTGTTGCAGGATGCCAGGCAGTTCAGCCCATTCTCCATCCTCTAGGTCGACCTTTGCGATCGCTGCGACGACTCTTGCTTTGCTGTGTCTTGCTAAATGCTGGGATTCGTTGATGGTGCTCTGCAGTAGCTGCTCACGCAGCTGCGGCTTCTGGTCGCCAGGGCAGTTTGCCCAGTGTTTGGCTACCTGCTTGCGTGCCTCAACAGAAGCAAGCTGTCTCAAACCTGCAACCTCATGGTTAATGAGGATGTGGATCAGGGCTATGCATGACTGAGGAGACTTGTAATAAGTCTGGTTAAGTTTGCTGGTTGCCTCTTTCACCTTGGTCGTGTCTGGTTCTAGGAGGGCCTGCAGGAGGCCGACGAACTCTTGTTCGTCCATGGTAATTCGACGGGACACTTGGAAATGCAATATGCAATGGAACAAAAGGAAGAAGGAAAGAGGCCGGAAAGGAAGGAAAGAAAGTCTTTTGGGCGAAAATCAAGTCCACGAGTAACTTTTTTCCAACCTTAAAGCTTGGGCGTAATTTTCGAGTTCGGATCCGATCCGAGAGACCCTGTCGTTGGCGCCTTGTGTCAAGGAACAGGCAGCCACAGTGGCTGAATGCGCTGTCGTCATCTCCCTGCCCACCTCAAGACCCCAATACTGTGGTGGTAGATAGAGGTAGTTGATTATTGTGACACCCCGATGTTCGGCTTCAGGCGACAACATAGAACCACATCTGCTCTCGACAACTCTGCTACCTCGTCTGCTGCAGCCCCGTACCTCAGCCTGGGTATACAACATCTCTTCTTGGTCTCAACGCCGCCTAACGTGTCTTGAGAGAGGCCACCGAGTCGGGCCCCACTCAAACACTTCCAGACATCGTCAACAGTAGTTCGTTCAATACATCTGATTGGACGAGAAGGAACGCCTCCACCATAGCAACAGCGACATGACGAATTCTCCCTTCTCTCCCAGAAAGACACAATGAGCACCGCGGCTTTCCCGAGTGTGCCAACGAACGGCTTCACATCGCCGCCGCCACCTTCCAACAGCTCGTCGCCGATACCCAAAAATGTCGGCGGTGACAAGCCCTTCGCTCACATCCAGGACCTGCAGGCTAAAGCACTCGCCGGCTATGATGCTCACTCCTCTATTTCGGTGCTCTTGAGGATTGTGGAGCAGTCGCTGGCGCAGACCCAGATCTTCCTGGACTTCCGAAAGCCAGATCTTGCGTACGTGGAATATTTAAGAGCAAGCGAAATAATCATAAACATCGTCCCAGGACATAGAGACCAGGTGGATTTCCTTCACGACCAACGCGGCGGTCATAGGAATACAGTTCTGATCAAGAAGGTGAAGCAGTGGGAAGAGCAGTTTGCGGGTATCAAGAATATCATCATCAACAATAATAAGCGAAATGGAGTTCAACCGAATGGATTTATCACTCGTCCGTCAGCACAGGATGGAAAGACGAACAGCCGAGCTCAGTCAGAGGAGGATATGCGAGCTCCTGTTCCATACAGCAATGCCAATGCGCCGTCACGGACGAGCATCAGTGGCATCGAGAAGATCAAACCTAGTGTCAGCCCCAAGCCAGATCGTCTACACGGCAGGATGATCAGCAATGCTGCTAGCGGCACTAACGGAGGTAGTGTCAATCTGGTGGATAGATTTGCAAAGCTGCGGGTAGGCGCGGGAGGAGGGAACTCGATTGGAGATTTCATTCCAGGTTCGAAAGATTCGATATCTTCAAGCCCTATCACCATGCCAAGCATAGGTGATCACCAACAGACAAACAGGGCATCAATGGACAGTCTTTCACGCATGCGCAGTGGCCCACAAGGTCCTCGAGACATGCCTGGCAATTCAAATCCTCCGTATCCTATCTCTCTGCCGTTGGACACCCAGCTCGCTGCCGCTATGCCGAAGCAGCCGAGTCCAACCTACAGCCCAGCACGCAACATGAACATTCAAGGTAACATTACTGCGCCTCGTCACAGTGCAAGGAGTTTGGCCAGTACTGAGCGCAGGACCATCTCGTCAGCTTCATATGCTGCCCCTAACGGGTTTGACCAGAGTAGTGATTACTTCCCTTCTGCTAACGGCAATAGCAATGCTCAGCCAGAACGGGCGCATTTGCCAAGACGCAGAAGTGTTCATGTACCAGTCGAGACTCGGATTTCAAACGAGCGATTGTACGATTACATCCCGCGATACAACATACTTGTAATCGATGTTCGTTCTCGGGAACAGTTCGACGAGGGGCATATCTGGGCTCGAAACATCATCTGCATTGACCCCCTCAGTCTGCGACAGAACATGAGCGCGGACGAAGTTTTGGAGTCTCTCGTTCTGAGCCCAGACAGTGAGCAGGACATGTTTCTCAATAGAGACCAGTTCGATTTGGTTGTATATTACGACAAGAATACCCAAAGCGAAAACTTTCTCACCACTCCTCAGAATGAATCGCAGAGCAAGCTGAAGTACTTGCACGAGGCTCTGTATGATTACAACCACGAAAAGCCTCTACAAAGACCACCGATCCTTCTGATTGGTGGAGTTGAGGCGTGGATTGATCTCGTCGGTAGTCAAGGACTGATGTCTGGTCAGACAACTTCGAGAATCAAGCCCAGCCGCCCCATTAGCAGACAGCCGATTGCTAAGGCCAACGGTACTAATAGTCAACTCAGGGTTCCCAAGAGGAGGTTACGAGACTACAACCCGCTTGATGCAGAAGAAGAAGCTAAATGGAGGGAAAGGGCGAGGGCAGAGAGTGTTGCAGAGCCACAGACGTCGATAGCGGCACTCACAGAGGAGCCTGACGATTACGACGAAGAGAGCGAGGACCAGTCGCAACACGACACATCTGACATAGATCCCTCAGATGCGATCAGGGACTTTGTAGAGCGTTTCCCGGAGGCCGGAAACCTTGCGCAAGCGAGTAGAATTGGCATGAACCGCACTGGAGGCCGGGATCAACCACCTCCGCCGCCTGCAAAGGTGCCAAACTACCCACCACCACCTCCTCCTTCTGCATATACCCAAGCACCTGCGCGGCCAGCGCCTGCGGCTCCAAGAATGTCATACACCGGCGTGAGCGAGCGTAGTGTGTCGCAGACCCAACCCCTTGTCCGGACAGCAAGCGGCTTCGCTCCATACCTCCCGCCGAAACATCTCCTCCATGCTACTCCGCTGCCCAAGACCGGCCTTATCAACTTTGGCGTGACGTGCTACATGAATGCCACATTGCAAGCACTCTCTGCAACAACACCACTCAGCCTCTTCTTCCAGAGCGATCACTTCAGGAGCCAAGTCCAGCGAGAGAACTGGAAGGGGTCGAAAGGTGTCATGCCGGAGCTCTATGCCAACGTCATCCGAAGCCTGTGGAAGAATGATGTCTCAGCTATCAAACCTTCAACATTCCGGACGTTCTGTGGCCGTCTCAATCGGGAGTGGAGCATTGATCGCCAACAGGACGCGAAAGAGTTCTTTGATTTCCTGGTCGATTGTTTGCACGAGGATCTAAACAGTAAATGGGACAAGCATCCTCTTAGAGCCTTGACAGAAGAGGAGGAGGCAAGACGTGAGCGCATGCCCAAAGCTGTGGTCTCATGTACAGAGTGGGGACGTTACACTCATCGAGAGTTGAGTTACCTCACCCATCTATTCGGTGGACAGCATGCCAGTAGATTACGCTGTACGACATGTGGTCACACAAGCACGACTTATGAAGCCTTCTACTCGATTTCCGTAGAGATCCCTCACGACCGGCCGGCTACTCTCGAAGAATGCTTGAAGTCATACTGCTCGGAGGAGCTTCTGACTAAGGATGAGGTCTGGAAATGTCCGAATTGCAAGAAGGAGCGCGAGGCAAGTAAGCAGATCACCATCACCCGTGTGCCACAATTCCTTGTCATCCACTTCAAGCGCTTCAGTGCATCTCATCATCAGTCTGCCCGCAAGATCCGCTCGCCTATAAACTTCCCTCTGTACAACCTCGACCTCATGCCTTACTGCCTTCCGCCTCCGTCAGGCGATGAAACCAAACAGATAATGTCTCGACCTGAGATGAGGCAAGATCTGAGCTCCATGACACCGCCGTACCTTTACGATTGTTACGCTGTCGTGAGGCACATCGGTGGCACCTTGGCAAGCGGGCACTACACCACCGCTGTCAAAGACCGGTCAAAGAGGTGCTGGAGGATGTTCAACGATACCAATGTGAGGGATTTTCAGCCGAAGGACCTCAGTAGAGCGAATGAATTGCAGAACGAGGAGGCGTATATTGTGTTCTATCAGCGGACTACTGGAAATGCGACGCCGAGTGGATCTTCTGTCACAGAGCAGAGTAGATTTTAGCGACTTCCACTGAGACAACGTAACGATTCACCGACTTACAAGAGACGAAGACATGACTCTTCTGCTTTGGAAACAATGAAAGTTTTGCCTGTTTGGACCTTGCCAATAGGGTCAATACTTCACTCTCGAACAGAGTCTGCGTAATGTTCGCTTTTGTATCAAGTCACGTGCCAGCCAGCCCATCTTCTACGTTATCTCAGTCTCAATGTCTGCCTCATGGACTCCGTGACTGCCTTATCTCTGTGTTCATATACCGCGAGCCGCAGATTACAAGACTTGGATCCTACTTATGAACAGCGCCGTTGTATCTCAGCAGATGATAGGCTGGCGCCAACACTTAGAGACTGTCCGCGCACACTTTTAACGCCCGTACAGCATTCTGAGCTCAGTCTTGCCGCATCACAGCTCCAGTGTTTTGGCGCTTCAAAGGTACGAGCGGAGCTGTGCCTCTTGAGCCTAGGAATACTAATATAGTGCAAGGTGTTGGAGGAGCACTTGACCATCTAGATATATACACTTCCGTACTTATCTGACGATACCTATGTCCTATTAGGAAATCTGTCCAGTATTTGCTGATTTGTAGCATTACACCCGAATAATTCCATTATACAGTGCTGGTCATCACGAAGACCAGCGTACTCAAGTACAAAAGCACCCGACCTCTCGGCAAGAGGCAGTCACGAGCCCCAGAGCAGCCACCAAGGGACCAGGCGGCGGTCCTCCACGTCGATGCTCCCCACAGAAGACGATAACATTTAAGGATCATGCAGGCAACTAGGCAATCTCGGCCATGTTCACTCTCAGCACAAGTGAACCAACTCCGCAGATCTTGGACCCGCTGTGGTCGGTACAGGTCTACGTAACATCCGGCGCTACAGCTACTTCCGACCCAAATATTCCATTGAAGCTTCGTGATATCATCAGTTCAGCGGTCCTCAATTTCCTGGAGCCTTTCCGAGTTGACACCTACTTCCTGCCCGGCGAAGATAGGGATGCCTGCATGGCGCATTACCGCTTGGAGAAAGTGGCACGTGCCGGTACACCATTCGACATCGTCCCTCGGTATAGCGACTCGTACTGTAGTACATTCGTGATAATCGATTGTCGAGACTGGGAGAATGCGAAAGCTCGGCTCACCCAGTTCGACCCACCTGAAGAGTTGCGAAGAGATCTGGATCATCAGCCGTATCTACTGTACGATACCACAGACACCAGAATCAGGATGACGCGGGAACCAGAGCCTTTAGCTCCTCTAGCACCTGGTTCTCAGTGGACCAGCGAGCGGTCTCTCCAAGAAGTGATACGTGACCATACTTGTACAGGGGATTTCGCGGATAGGAGGCAGCGATAGGAGCAAGGGGTTGATGAAATTAAAGAAAGCTGGTAACTATTTGCGGTAACGCTGGAGCATGTTATGAGAGTATCGCTGGCATCTCCATCCCGATTGATGAAGCTTGATACCGGGAATATGCAGCCGTCGTTATTCGCAAAAAGATAGCTGAAGTTGCCTTTGTACATAAAGACTAGTAAGCGAAGATTCTTTCACTTATCAAGTGCCTTTCAACACAAGCCTTTGACAAATCCAAGCTCACTTGTTGCTGACCAGACCTGCTACATAACTGCTTCAGGAAAGTTTCTGAGTCGCGAAACCACGATAGTAGTTGCATAATTTACTGTGTAGGAGTTGGAGGTAATTTCAATGATAGCAATTGCTGGACTATACTGACTCCCATGGGTTTTAGGCATTTGAAACAGCAGTAACAACCTTAGTGGGTGAGGTTGTACGACTAGCTGCTTGTCACTTTATATTATTGTAATGTTCGTTGCGATTATGCTTGAATGTATATCTTACTGGGGTAATGTCAAGATACCCTGTACAAGGATGTTGACAACATATACGCCTCTGGGGTCAAACTAGCTCATATCAAGTCAGTAGGCCTCATACTTCACTCTGTAAGCAGGTCTGCATAAGGGTTGTCTGGCACCATGTCGCGTGTACTGGCCAATCCAACTTCTGCGTCATCTCAGTGTATTATGGAAATCTGCCTCATGAGCTTCGTGATTGGCTTGCCATTATGTCCAGGCACTACGAACCGCCGATCACAAGACCAAGTTCGTTCGTGCCGTTATGTTCTAGCCTTGTTGTACTTGCGTGGAGACCGAGAACTAATTAGGCCTATATTGACAAGAAGGCCCAGCCCGCACATCTACGCGCGCTGTTTTTCGCGCCCGTGGCGTCTTTCAATCACCCGCATTCCGCCTTAAGCATTCTGGCGCTTCACTGCTACCATGTACGGTGAGAAGTGCTGGAGCGGCATTTGGCCACGCAGATATAGGTAGCTTGACATATATTTGACACCTCTGACTTATTGCGAAAGTGTACTATCCAGGCTTGCATTATCGAAACTGCAAACTTCCGTCAATTGGAGCTGTTGGCACTCGCAGTAGCCAACTCACCGGGTCTCAGGCTATATGAACGTTGTCCTAACAAGCAGCAATTATGAGTAAAAGGAGACCAGAGAAAGGACCAGGTGGCGGCCCTCCAGTTCGAAGCAATCCGTTCAAATCGAGATCTTTCGCAGACCATGAAGGCAATCAGGCGATAACTACCATGTCAGGCGACAACCCTAGTCCAGAGAAGCAGGTCTTGGCTCCGCTATGGTCAATACAGGTCTATGTCACGTTCGGAGCTACAGCTAGCTCCGACCCAGATCTACCAACGCAGCTTCGCGACAATGTTATACAAATGGTTGTTGAACCGTATCCACTCCGCTTTGACACCTACTTCCTGCCGAATGCTGATAGAGAATCTTGCATGACACATTACCGTGCTGAAAAAGCGGCACGTGCTGACACCCACTTCGACATCGTGCCCCAGTACGATAAGAATTACTGTGGCTTCATGGTCATTCTGGATGACCCAGATTGGCAGAATGCGAAGGCACAGGTTCTCCAATTCGATCCGCTTCCAGAATTGAGAGTGGACCCGGAGGATCCTGCATGTCTTGCCTATGAGTTTATAGACGAAAGGGTAAGAGTAAAGAGCGATGTCATGCCTCGCCCCTTTCCAGTCCTTGGGATTCCGTGGACTGCGGAAGACGCTCGCAAAGCTATGGAGCAATTCCTTGTGGACGTGATCAGAGACCTTACGTTCACAGTGGGATTCAGAGAGAGGAGGGAGAGATACCAGGAGGCTATCGATGGAGGGAAGGAAAGCTGGTGAAGAGATATTCGCACATCATCCGCAATCTATACACCCAATTCATGAAGCTTCATATATGCAGATCGTCTTCAGGACGTTGTCCCTACACCATAGTAGTACCCAGATTGTAACTGCGTACTACAGCGTTCACCCCGACCACCCAGCACAAAGTTCCAAGCAAACAGCTGATCTGTCGTGATCTTGTTATCTTGAGCAAATTGGTAACAACGATCGTCGTTTCTAGCCTGTGCATACTTGCTGCAATTGCCCACAATGCTGTTTGACTATGTAGGTCTGGACGTGTCTCCCGTAGCGCTGATAGTCATGTTTGTCGATCTTGACCAAAATTGGTCGAATCGCGTATAACCAGGCAATGGGGAGATCATAAGGTATGGCGAAGCAGATGGAATGCTTTGGGACCTTGCCGATGTAGCTGATTCTGTGCTGCCATTGCCTGCCTCTAAACCGGGCTGTGGCATTGAGTCGCTTGCCATGCTTGCACAGTAGCTCAGCCTCTCTAGAACGCCGCGCAGTCTGGTTGTACGACTGGGTTCCACGCGTAGAATTGTGCGATCTTGATCTCGAAGTTTTCCAAGATGGTAGCGCAGTCGTCATTTCCTGCCGCCTGTGTATACCCAGTGCAATTTGCAAGAGTTCCATTCTGGACAATGTCAGCAATGTCATGCTGTTAGATATAATGGCTTCGACCTACCCGATAGGGAAAGGCTGAATCTGGCTCAGATGGTCTTGGTTCAACCTGAGAGGTATCTTATGTAGACATGCAATAGCTTCGGCACGGATCGAAGGTACAATCGACTCTATCTACGTGTAACGATGGGTTCCTGACGTGTAATCAGCGGATGCCTGTGGCCTAACCGTAGCAATGATAATCACCAGTTTTGAAGCTCTCCGAGGGTGATCTGATAGGACCTTGCATAGATCTCACATTGAGATTGAAAGAATGTGCCAACGGCACTCGCGTTCATGTCCGCTCCGTTGAGATAGATGGTGCAACCGCCTCTTGTACCCGGTGCAAGCGGGGACGGTGTGGGCACATCTATCTCTGGCATCACAAAGGTTGCGGTAGGAAAACTCGCATAGGGTACTGAAGTGATGCTGGGAGATGGTGGAACATAGCCGGGATGACCTGGATAATTGTCTAGGCGCCCGAGAGGTTGTACGCAGTAGCTCTCATTTGCAAAGAGATTGGTGCAATTAGCGTTGATCGAAGGATTTAAGAAGATAAAGTCGTCCAAGCTGATTTTGTATTTGAGGGAAAGAAGATTGCAATAGTCACCCGGCGCAACTCTGTAATATAGACTGCAGTTGCGGTTGGTACCTTCTGCTAAGTCAGTAGGAACGGGTGCCACCCCCGGAGACGAGCTAGCGCTGGGAAGTGCTGAGGATGGAGTCACGTATGCAGCACCTGGCTTGCTAACACAGATAGTATCCCCAACAGAGAGTGCAAGGTTGCTGCAAGTTGGATCTAGAATCGGGTTCCAGCTCAACAGCTGAGCCATAGTAACTTTGTGTGCTCTTGCAATCAGAATGCAAGTGTCATTTGATCGAACAGTATACAGGGTACAAGTATTCTGTATGCATAGAGAGCCATTTGCTGAGAAATGAGCGCCGTATGCGCTAAGGTTGTTATCAATTACTAACCAACCAACACTGATTCCCTGAGATTTCGCAATAGAGCGGACAGTGTCGTCAGGGTGGACGTGATACTTTCTGCTACTGCACGTTCGTGCAGGACTCGACGTTAGGCTCGTGTAGGTTGACAGACGGCTTGATGAGAGTGGTGTAGTGCTAACAGGCATCCCTGTAACTCGGCAGCTGGATGTGAGTGAATTGTACAGAGTGATGAGTTCGTTTCCTCCATCGAAAGGTGAGCCTGCCCTTAGTTGCAGCTGTTTAACGAAGCATTTGTCGCAATGTGACAACGTTTTGTTCGTCCCAGGGCCGAGAACCGGCTGAGCACCAGGATCGAGCTGTAGAGAGTGGTCGTAGGCCACATAATTGCAGAATCTGTCATCATCCTTGAGACAGGCAGACTGATAGTTATAAAGCAGGCGCGATCCGATAGAGGAGATCGGGAATACAGCCATTTCAGTATGCACATATGTTAGACCCTGGCAATTACTATCCAGAGCCGAGACATAGCTCTGCAAAGAAGAGGCGCAAGAGCTTGTGCAGACAGCTTGAAGGCCTTCAGGATCATAATATCCACCTGACCGGAAGCGTGAAATCCAGCCGTGGCAAGCGATGTGGCCAATTAATGCAGCAGCGCAATTTGCGGGTAGATTGGGAGCTGGCAACGAAGAATGGGAAATGTATTGGAACGATTGTGAGCGAGCATTAGAGATTGAAGCGGCGATGATAATTAGATGTATCAAGCCACCGATTTTTGGATGGACTATTGACAACATAGTCAGAATAGCAGCAATTAGGATGAGAATGGGTAAGGTTGGAAAGTGGCAGGCAGAGCGATGAAGCTCTATAATTGCCATGACTACATGAGCTTTTCTCGCTTTCCAAGCGGAACTGATTAAGCTATCACGGCATAGAGCGCTTAAATCAGCTAAAAAGGTGAACAGTTTTGGGGACAGTGTGGCGCGACTGCTCTCTTACCGCTGGCTCTCTGCTGACGATTGGAATTCCATCTTGGGATAGCATGAGCAGTCATCACATCCGAGAGCCCCTGCATGGCAACAAGGCTATTTCAAGAAGATCATGACTATGCTGCAAACTGGATTTAATTGCATGCTACTTTGCAACGGCGCTTCATGATCTCGCATAGTTCGACGAGCGGCATGTTGTAGCTCAGCTACGCTCGGTGTACGCTGTCTAGACCAGTAGATTTCTGACAGCCAAAGAATCCTTTCTGCAGACAAGAGGCACGGAAGTGTGCGTTTGATTCGAATGATAGAGTTGCTAAAGAACGGCAGTAGACAATCTTGGCGGCGGCTAGGGACCGCACTTGAAAATTCTCCGTGAGATTATGCTTTCTCTGACCCAAGCTCTAGCAGCAGAGTATCGTCGCCAGCTCTAGTACCGGACTGTCAGACTATCAAAATCTTGGGTTGCGAATATGACCTCTTTGATGGCGTTTGCATAACCTGCTGTCTGACCTTTACATGGTCTGGATCTGCATCTGCAAAGAAGGTGATCCGGGCCTACATTGCCTTGCTCTAGCCTAATGCGAATTAGACCGAACCTAGTTAGCCGCGTCTGCGCTCCTGCAACGGACCATGTTGTCTGCCAAGGGATTTCACGTCACATTTGCAAGATAGCATATGGGATGCAACGATATGGCAACGAGAGTTGGATCCTAACTGTGGCAAGACTAGACGCTTATCCAAGACATAATTTGTCTTGGCTCAAAAGTTGGGAGCTGCAGGTAGAGATCTGCGTATATGCGGCACGAGGAATTGAAAGGCGTTTATCTGACTTCAACCGCTACGCGCGATCACATCGTGCTAACACGAACCTGTCCAGACGTTGTTCGATCACTGACATCTTTAGTGCTTGCCTCCACAGATGCAGACGGAACTAGGCGCTTGCGGTCTGCTTGAATGTGGCTCAAGGGTTTCCGTGCTCTATGCTGCAGATGCAGTACGCTACGAAAGAAGATTAGGGTTTTGCAGAATTCAAAAGAGATCGAAAGGTCACGTATGATGGATTAAGCTAAGTTGCTCCATGTTTCGAGTTTGAATATTCGTTCCCTGATAATCATAATAATCTCATTAATCGTTGAATACCACTGTTCAAAGTCTGCTAAGTCGTTCACCATGGTTGGAGGGCCATCGACAGCAGTGATGCAGCTACAGTTACTTTTCTCTTTTATAGCTCTATTCTTATGCCTCCCCTTTTCTGATGGCCGCCCGAGCAAGTCGTTGACCGACATTGTTGTAGACGAGATGCCAAAACAAAGATGCGAGCTGATTTCAAACTCTCTGCAGACAGCGGAAGACTTCAGGGCAAAAGAGAGGCCAAAAACAGGCATTTGTCCAAACGAGTTGTTTCATATCTTGAGAAGAGGGACTAAGAGCTCATCTGCCGATGACTTCTCGTGTGGACCATCAAAGCCATGCAGTAATGGTGCTTGCTGTGCAAAGACAGGCTATTGCGGCTATGGACCAGACAGCTGCGGTGATGGCAACACACCTAACAAGAAGTGCTGGAGCAATTGCGATGCTCATGCGGAATGTGGACGTTATGCAGAAGATCCTGGCGAGAAATGCCCACTAAATGTGTGCTGCAGTCAATACGGTTTCTGTGGTATGACTCCAGGTTTTTGTAATGTGACCGACAACGCCAATACCACCTGCCAGTCGAATTGCAAACAGCCGGGCTCAGGGACATCCAACGGCGATGTTCAGTCTCGAATCATAGGCTACTACGAGGCTTGGAATTGGAACAAGAAATGTACGGGAATGCAGCTCAAAGACATACCCGTCTCGAGCATCACCCACCTACACTATGCCTTTGCCTACATTGACCCTAGCTCGTATGAAATAACAACTATGGACAACACAATACCATATGACCTTTTTACCGGCATTACCTCACTCAAGATGCAAAATCCGAATCTTAAAGTCATCATCTCGCTTGGAGGCTGGACCTTCTCAGATGATAATACAGCTACTCAACCTGTCTTTGGCTAAATTGCTAGAAGCCCAGAAAACCGCGCCAAGTTCGTTGACAAACTCATTGATTTCATGCTGAACTATGGATTTGACGGTGTCGACCTTGATTGGGAATATCCTGGTGCTAGCGATAGAGGTGGCAAAGAGGATGATGGGGTTAAATACACTCAACTACTGGCTGCGCTACGAACAAAGTTCTCCGGCATCATCTCCTTCACCGCACCAACATCTTGCTGGTATCTTCGCCATTTTGACCTCACTGCAATGACGAAGTACGTGGACTGGATCAATGTCATGACTTATGATCTTCATGGCACCTGGGACAACACTACAGCAGCGATTGGAAATCACGTTTTTGCTCATACCAACCTTACTGAAATCAAGACGGCATTTGATCTGTACTGGCGAAACAACATCCCAGCAGAAAAAGTGAATCTTGGTCTTGGATTTTACGGGCGATCATTCCAACTCAAAGATCCTTCGTGCTTCCGTCCTGGATGTCTTTTCAAAGGTGGTGCGTCGCCTGGTTCATGTACAGACAATTCTGGTACGCTATCTTACCGCGAGATAATGGACATCATCGATCGCTACAATATATCTCCATATTATGACAAGGAGAATCAAGTGAAGTACATTACGTGGAAGTCAGATCAATGGGTGAGTTACGATGACCAAGACACTTTCCAAGCAAAGATCAAATTTGCCAACGACTTGGGACTCGGGGGCCTACTCTTATGGTCGCTCGACCAAGATACTCCAGAACTTGATGGTCTTGTGGCAGTGATTCACCCAAAGACCCTAGGATCCCTTGGCGCTGAGGCCGTGGCAGTCAACAACTGGCAGAACATGACAAACGGCGACTGTCGTGTCACTCCTTGTGGAATAACTGGTTGCAATACCGGAGAAGTCCGCATGACAGATCAACGCTGTGATGGCAAGGGCCATCAAAACTCTCTATGCTGCCCCTTTGCATCTGCGCCCGATCCTAAGACATGTCAATGGCGAGGCACTGCTTCAACTTGCAATGGCCAGTGTCATCCTAGTGAAGTTGCGCTCCAATCTAACCGATGGGGTGATGGCAGTTATTGCACTGATGGCCTCAAGTTCTACTGTTGTCCAGCTATCAATGAGCTCCCGATCTGTAGATGGACAAACTGTGGTAGTGACTGCAATTCAGACGAAACAGAGCTTACTTAGGATAATGGGCCATGCTATGGAAAGAAGAGACAAAAATTTTGCTGCGGAAAGGACCAACATTGGCAAAAGTGCGAGTGGTATGGAAAACCAGGCAGCTGCTTCGACAACCATTGCCCAACTGGTCGCTCGATTTCTCTCACCACTAACTACGGAGGAGAGGGAAAGGACTGTGGCTCGCGTCTGGAGCGCAAAAGATCATTTTGCTGCGAACCTGAGGATGGAAGGTCGCCGTTCCTACCTGTTCCTCTGAACTACCTATTTCCAGCTCCACCAACTGGAGAAGATGTGGATACTACATTCAAACTCAAAGTAGATCCCACATATGGCGGATCTGCTGATGCAATTCCATTTAGCGATGACCCCGAGAATGGCGAATTCGGCTTCGCCATCATCACATCTCCGGCTGAGCTGCAAGTCACACTTGACGAGCGTGACGGCTCGTCTTGGAGTGTTTTCGACTGTAATGATTCCAAGTCTGAGGAAGCTCAGACTGTCCGCATGATGTGCACGGATGAATCGGAGCACGGAGATTGCCATAAGATTCACCTCGGACATGGTGCGACAGGCACTATTATTGAAATGCCTAGGGGGTGTGGACCTGGAAAGTATGCTGTGGTCAAATCCATGGAGCTATCAAGAAACCAAAACCCTCCTGACCACCTTGTCAAAAGGGGTGTGGTAGTCTCCACTATCTACGACTTGACATTCGACTACGATTTCTCCCGCGTACCGCGCGATCTGGGCTCGACACAGATGCGGATCGATGTTAGTAACGAGCCAGGGTACTGGGACAAGGTCGTGGACAAGGCAGCTAGTAAGCGCAAGGTCAAGCGCGACCTGAGTCAGCATGACGGAAATCACAGAAGATGGCTGGAAGATGCCTGGCAAGAGGACAAGAGAGATTTTGGTCAAAACCACAACGAATTGCACAGGCGTTGGTTTGGCTCGGATGTTGTCACCTGGCTGAAGGGCCTGCTCAACGGTGTAGATGATATCGATGTACCATTCATCGCGAACTCATACGTTGATGACTTCACGGTTGTCCTCCTTGATGAAACTTTCCCGGATTGCCCTATCGGACCCAAAGGGACCTTGGTCAACGGCAAACTCAAAGTGAAGGCAACGACTCACGTAGACATCCAGACTAGTTTCGGGCTGACCATCATTACTGACCTTCAGAACCTGGACTTCTCCAACTCTTATCTCTACTTCCGTAATCGTGGAGGTATATCTACCAAATTCACAGCGGATGCGGTCGCTCAGGCTAAGTGGAGTAGTGGGGTCTTGAAACTATTCTCTGCTGATCAGTTTGGGGCTACATTTTCAGTGCCTGGAATTGTGACGATTGGACCAAATTTCGTGCTAAATGCTGAAGTTAAAGGCGACATTACCCTAGCCGCATTCTTTGAAGCTAGCGTAAATCTTGCCTCCTGGGATATTCGTCAGACTTACCCAGTACAAGATGAGGAGTGGAACCCACAGGCACACCAAGATCCCAATCGTGATGGTACGCAAGAGCTCCTTGCACCCGAATTTGATTACGGAGTTTCGGCTGTGGGAGCGATCGAAGCCCACGTGATGCCAACAATATCGTTCGGAATTACGTTTCACAAAAAGATTGCAGAGCTTGAAGCCACTGTAAATTTGTTTGCAGATGGCTATGTCAGATTCCATGCTGAAGCTTCTACTGGCAAGGCAGGCTCCTCCTTCTGTTATGGTATTGATGCCGGCGCAGATCTCTATGCAACTGCTATTGCGCCCGACTTCCCCGGTTGGAACTTACCGAACCACCAGTTTCAACTTGCTCATGTTGATCCCATCTCAATCGTGCCACGCACATGCCCAATCGGTGCAAGGGACTTGGGATATGTTGCTGGCGATGAGCTCAATACTACGATGCACACGTTGCCGCATTCGGAGGAACATGTGAAGTCGCTTCATTCCACTCAGTCTCTAGCGAACCTTAAGAAGAGAGGACAAATCTACGGTCCTGTGTTCAGCATCCCGAAAGTATCGTGCCCGGCGAGTGGAGACAATAACGCGCAACCGGAAGAATGTCTGATTTGTCAGAAGTCGGACGACATTAATTTGATCGGTAGACGCGATGAAGGTGGCTCTTGTTTACTGATACAAGGCAATCCGGACGAAAGTACCTGCACTGACAGTATCATTAGCCGAGATCTAGGTTGGACTGATAATTATCTTAGCAAGAACGATACTGAAGCGGGTTTTGAACATGTCCAGTCGTTTAAGCGGACCACAAGCAAAGTGGGTCACTGGCAGGCTTTCTGCCCTGGATATAAGGATTCTGTTGATTTCAGTCCTTACCCATCATGTGGCGAGGCAGCCCAAAAACCTGGGGTCAGTCGTTGGTGGGGTTTTGAGTCTGACGATACTCGCAAAAGTACATGCCCCACGAAAATCACCAAATTCTCGAAGAATCAAATTGATCCCAGTCAGTATCAGACCGATCATCTTTTAGATACCCAGGTCATATTGAGGTTCTTAGATATGCTCCGCGGCGGAACACAATTTGGAACTGTACTGCCAAGAAATTATCAACCAGCCTCAAACGAATGGGTCTCAGGAGTACTGATGGGCTTCCCCTTCACCAATGTTCACACACACCCCGTTAATGGCAAACCATTCCTTTTTGCAGATCTTGGTGCAGATATCGGAGCATTGTCTACCTTGGCCTTAGTAGCCGGAGCATCAACGGTGCAAAGGGCACATGGTTTGGTCTCAAAACTCCCGCCGCAGTCAAGAAGGGTCTTCGCGAATCCAAGATTTTCCAGCGTGACGCTGCAGGGGTTTTCCAATACATGCAACAAAGCGTGATTTGGGACAGATTTATTGGTGCCGCGGGAAACGTCGAAGATTCTCTTGACGTTTTCGACACAACTTATACATGGCCACCAAATGTCGCTCAAGGAGGTATCGGCCTTGGACTTCCAACTCGAGCTTCGGGTGAGCCTAGAGCTGGACTGCGAGACCTCTGGTGCTACTACATTGACACACTCCTCAGCACAATTGAGATCTCAGCATCGACATGGTCAAGGCAAGCTCGAGAGATGGCTCAGAAAGACCCTATGTTTGCAGGCACAGAAGGCCAAAAATGGATAGAAGCCTTCTTTGCTTCAGGCAGTATCGCTGATCCGACAAGAATGGTGTTTCCTCACCCTAACCCTGCTGCAAATCCTGCAGCTAGAGGTGTTATCATAAGGCAGAGTAGATTCGGTGCGTGGGATAGTGCTTACCCCGCCGGTCCATGGACGTGAAGATTCATGTTTAGACTGGGAATCTACAGGGCGAATCCGATACCTTGACAATCTCCGGCAATCAACTAATGCTCCCAGTTTGCATTTCATGTGCCGTCTTCTCATCGTCAGCTGCGCTTTGATATGACGATGTTGCCCATAACGACCAACATGCGTAAGAATCTCGCATATAACATAGGTAGACGAAACGGACCTCCGAACTTGATTGTCCTGGCACACGTAAGAGAGGTAGATGCGGCTGTAGGACTATGGCGAAATTTCATAGAAAAGATCGCTGAGATAGAAGCGCAGCAAGCCAGCTATGTTAGTTAGTAAAGGAAAACATTGCTGAACTTTCAGACGAACAAATCGCGCAACTTCTGATCAACAGAGTCTCAAACAAGCCATCATTTTGAGGCTCCACCATGCTTATTGCTTCGAAGGGCATACAGCTAGTACGAGCGATCGGCTGCCTTAGACTCCAATGCAGAGATAGATTGTCTGCCAGTGCACAAATAGTAGGGATTTGAGAATTTGCGAAGATCTAAATGATGACGTAAATTGGGCTGGTGGAATTAGACTTCTGGGTCAAGCGCTAACTCTGAACTAAGCCTTCTCAAGAACGGCACCATTCTTGGCGGTGGTTAGCTCTATGCGTGCCAAGCTATCATCCTTTCTCAAAGATTTGACGAATATAAGTTATCTGGCGACCTCCGCCGACATGAAACCGGGCTAGTTTCTGCTTTCAGATGTCCAATATGGTCTAGTGGCTAGGATTTGTCGCTCTCATATTGCAGTATGTAAGTGCCGACAAGGCCGGGGTTCGATTCCCCGTGTTGGAAATGCATTGAGTAAGAGCTCAGAGCTGAAATGCTTCTTTTTGCGTTTTTGGCTCCCCTCATGAGAAGGTTGAAGAGCAAGAGGAAGGAATCGCATTGTGATGGGTATCAGGATAGTGTTCCGATCTCTAAGGAACGTGCTTGCGGCAATCTTATCAAGGCGATACTGTTGCTCAGAAATACCAGTCGATCGCCAGTGTGACCTGGCTGTTGGAGAATGGTTCGAGAAGTTGTAGCACACAGCTTTATCATACTCGTTTTATGGCCGAGCGCGCACGTTACTCTTCTGGATGGTCGTGAGCTTGTTCCAAATTCCAATATCATGTGAATCTCCTTGCGCAGGACACCGTGGCTCTTGCTCAAGTACAGGTTTGGTCTGTCCAAGTTGGAGGTGTGTTCGTTGAATAGTGCGGCTGTGCCAGGCTTTGCATAAAACCCAAGGTATTGGTGTGGCAACTGCACGCTGGCTGTTCTTCATGACGACCCAACGGAATCGTTTGAGATGGCAAGAGATAATAACTTTGATCATTGGCTCGGATGCTGAGTTCCATGGCTGTAGCTGACGGTATGCTCTCGACTCCTCAGCGCTCCTGATCTCCCGAGACGTCTCTCATGGTCAAGCTGGATCGTGTCAGCCATGCTGCTCTTTTCTTGGACATTTCCTGCTTTTGTCACTCTTCATCTCACGGTTGACATGAATCACGATCCCAAGAAAGTTGAAAGGAAAGGAAGGCTTCCCTGTTTTCTCTTTTCTTAGCCATGGACGCTACCTGCATGGGCATAACTTTGAGTGACCATAACGA
>MU003865.1:32875-78666 GCA_010093785.1 Polychaeton citri CBS 116435
CTCCCCCCCCTGCTGATGTCTCTGAACTAGTCGCGAAAGCAGAGTAATAGGGTGCATTACACTAGCTGACAGTTCTATGATGCTGGCGGTTGACCGTCAGAATCCAGTAGCGTTGTCATGGTCGCTCAATCTCACAACTGAGAGTACATGTAATTCGCTGTTTTCGCATTGTTAGCAAGCCCAAAACACGCAATTGTCAACATTTCCTACCAGAGAACTTGAACAGGAACACATGTACGTACGATCTTTGCTATGTCGGTCTCACTATAATATGAACATAGCAGGTGGAGGCCTAGAAGAGGGGAATATGATGACTAATCGGCATTGCTGTTCCCCGATACATGGATTCCTTGACTTGGGGTCCCAACGCTGATAGCACGGCGACCTGTATGCCGCCAGCACCTTCCATGTTTGTCGTCGTTATAGATATATGAACAAAGCAAACTTAAATCGTGTCTAAGATAATGCCGAGGTTGGCTTGTTGCAAGGAACATATCCTTTTGGTATGTTACCCGAGCGTCAGCCGACTAGTGCTGCTAACTCACCGTCAGGTGGCACGTGTAGGAGGCTGTGACTTCCTAATCAAGAGCATTATGTCGTCTCCTCGGTAGTTAGAGAAGCCAATGGATGTAGGCAATTTGCCATGTCGTATAACGATTCACTTGTTCCCCACACGGCTCATATTCCGGGAATGCGATAGGGCGGAGGTCATACTAGAGACTTTCCCTATTCCGTTATGCGCCAGAACAATGTCGCCAGGTAGGAGCCTTGTTAGCCCCAGGTGTAACCACATTCAGACCTTTTAATGGAGATTGATTATACAGCAAACAGAGACGTCCTGCCTTTATAAAGAGATCTGGCAATGATTATTCCTGCTGCATCTCAGAGTGGAGTAGCATTGGTAAAGTTGGTAAATTGACCATACAACCCAAGAATTGTCACCATGTCACCTAAAACATACGACGCCAACTGCCACTGTGGCAGCGTCAAATATCAAGTCACTCTCTCAGAAGCATTAGCACCTGAGGGTAGTGGCAAAATTCTGAGTTGCAATTGCTCTATCTGTTTCAAGAATGGTACTGCGCCTCCTGTCATCTAATCTTGCTTTTCCTTCCCCAAATGCATCTACCCGACTCTCGAATCACTCCTGGCTGATCACAGTCATGATCTTTGCAAACAGGCTACCTCCTCGTCTACCCTCTCCGTCCAGACGTCAAATTCCTCGCTGGCGAAGATAAGCTGAAGGACTATTTCTTTGGCAAGAAAAACAAACCGCACCGCTTCTGCGGCGAGTGCAGTAGCAGCATCCTCATTGACTTCAAGAACTCGAATTTTGAGAGTGAGCGGGAGATGTTGGCTATGAATGTAAGATTACCACAAAATGAAAGCCCTCTCTTTGGTGTAGATTTCAGATTACCAATGCTGCGGTGTTCAGGTCAGAATGTTCAACGATGTCGATATCAAGAAGGCCGACTACAGATACTTTGACGGGAGGGCCAAACTTGAGCCATCTTATGAGGTATAATGAGATGGTAAGGAACAGAGGAGCCTAAGGTGGCATGATGTGGACTTGTGGGGCAAATGTCGGGTACATGTTTGGTACGAGTTTTGTCGAGGGTTTGCATGTGTGCTGCAAGTGAGAGCGTTCGTAGCGGGTCGTTGAGTATAAGGCATGCTGGGAGAATATGGTGTTGTGGTTTATGAGTGATGAGGTACGAATGATCGTGTGGCGTGATGTAGAGTTTGTTCTTATAAGGGTCAATTGCCTTATGCGCCATATTTAGGTATGAACTTGGTTGCTGATTGGAGGAACAATCGCTCGCTATAAGAGAATGCCAGGAGGCGCGTCTATGGTCTGCCCTCGTATCTGAGATTTTACATTTGCGGTATAGTGATGGCTCTTCTCATCTAAAGGTCTCAGTGTCATCAGATCACACCTGCGTACTCATGAGCCTGTGTGATGCAAGCAATGGTGTAGAATATCCCTCTAGAGTGAAACATAAATTTCGGTAGAAGTCAGATTTGCAACATTGGAACAGTTCAGGTCCGGTAGAAGCAGAAGGCACAATAGAAGTCTGCAGCCTCGAGCTCATCCTCGCTTACCAACAACCCGGTGCCTCTACCAACAGCTCGATCTCGGCTCTTAACGCCCATCCTCTCGGCCAACATGCCCAGCTCTCGGTCCTCGCTTTCGATCTCGAGAACGTCTCTAAACGGCTTCATGTATCTCAACTCAAGACCAAATTCCACGGCCATGGCACGCAGAATCTCGAACGGTACGACGAACTCGGGAGCATCGACCGCTTCAACGAGGTGATAAATATACTTCCATCCGAATGCCGGGCGGAATATACCATCAGAAGGAAGCGGGCGGGAGGTGAGAGCTTGCTGGCGTGGAAATGTGATGCTGTAAATGCTGTTGCCCCAGGTGATCGGCTCACCCGTCATGGGCGTAGCTGAAGGCTGTTTCTCAGCCTCAGCCGGCGCATTTGGCTGTTCTGACACGGCTGCAATTGGCTCCGAAGGCTTTTCAGGATCCCAGTCATCATTCTCATCGCCATTGGGCTCGTTGACTACTGTCGTCATTACGGGCTCAGAAGGCTTCTCTGGATCCCACTCGTCATCACTCCCATCTTGCGTTTCTGGCACTGCGGAATTCGCCGCAGGCTCAGAGGGCTTCTCAGGATCCCAATCATCCTCGTCATCGGCTCCAGCACCGTTCTCCTGTGGGGTTCTTGCAGGGCTTGCTGCCTTCCCATCAGGCGTTTTGTTATTGCTTTTGCCAAAGAGCTGTTTCTTGAGCTCTGCCGATATGACGTTGGCATTAGGCATGACACCGATGAAATGTCCGCCTTTCTTCAAAGCACCGGCGACATTCGACAACATGCCCTTGACTAGCTCCTCACTCTCGAAAGAGTAATGTAAAGCAAACATCATGCTCACGACATCAAACCCGCCGTAGCCCATTCCTAAGTCAGCCTTTCCAGCTTGTCTGATGATAGGATTGAATCCAACCTGTCTCACGATTGGTATATCGACAAACGAATCCTTGAAGGCATCGTGTACGTAGAATTGCGCTTCCATCTGTGGACCTGGGCGACGGAAGCGTCCTTTTTTTCGCTGAGACTCTACATATCGATCTTTGGCTTGGTCGATAGAGACGTCTGCAATATCGCATCCCACGTAGAGGCTCGGTATCTGCGGTGCCTTCTCCCACTTTCCCAAGTCACCTCCTTTACCACATGCCATGTCCAGAACCGTTAAATGTTGGACAGGTATTTCAGGTCGGCTGAATTTCTGAATGAGCGTGGATTTGATCCAATTATTCAAACTTCGTAGGCCTTTGATCTGGGAGTCTGTCTTCCTCCATTCCCTTCCTCTCTCCGGCACCGCATTGTAGTGACTGGCCACAAATTCGACTCCACTGCCAGCAACCGCTCTGCCAGCAATGTCGGCCTTTTCCTTTTCGAGCCGTTCATGCCTGGCTCTTTCGGCAGCATCGCGCTGCTCTCTGCTGATTCGAGCACCGGCACCTGGTCTCTTGAGTTTTCTAGGTGGAGATCGTGATCGCGATCGCGACCTTGAGCGCTCTCCTTCTTCCGAACGCCTTGGTGACTGATCTGAACGGGGAGGTGTCCGTCGGGAGAAGGCGTTTGGAGTACGGTGATTGGATTTGTTTGCAGCCGCCCTGGATGCTGGTGTCTCGCGCTTACGCTTCATTGCTCCTCGTCGGCGATCTGAGAACAGAGTAGAGTCCTGGTTAGATTGTTCTGGCGAAGCCATTACGACGATAGTGATGACAATTGCTAAAATGAAGCAATCGATTCGTGTCGGACGAGGTTAGCAAGTGATTGCTCTATCAAGAGCACGGATGCAATTAGGGAGACAAGATGGGCACTAGTTGTACCAATTCGTGGTGCCTTTCCTTCGATTAGTGAATCAGGCACACCGAAATGAAGTTGACTGTACAGATTGCAAGCAATCAATGAGCTATTACAGCTGCACCAGAGCATATGCAATGCCAAGCTAGTTTTCCCCTTAGAGCCTAGTGCAAGACCCCACAAGGTTCTGTGTAATCAAGACTTCGGGATCAACCGCAGAGCCTCAGTCGCCGTACCTTCCGCGTAAGGCACAATCAGCAGGCAGGTCGCGTTTACGTTAAGCTCACTGTGAAACCGACATCGCCGTCATCCATCATAATCCAGCTCATTGAGAGAACTAGTTCGAAGCGACTCAGAACATAGTATAGCAGCGATCGGACTAAGACAATATGGGCGACCCTCAGTACCTTACATATCCCAAGTTAGCTCTGGCACAGCAAGTATTTGCTCTGGCATCACCGACAGTGGAAGCATCAGACAAGAAAGCATCATTGAAATCACTTCAAGATGCTGTCCGGGAGCAGAAAATGGCACCCTTCTACCACTATCTCGCACACCCTCAGACCGGGAAACTGAACGGTTCAGGCGAGTCTGGTTCGTCTCTGTCACCTACGCTCTCACGTCAATCAACAAACACCACACCCGCAATGCTCAGACGGACAAGTAGCATCAACACCCCAAGCATTGTAGGTGTCCTTGGAGGTAAGACGGATCACAGTGTGGAATTGCCATGGGATGAGAAGCTGTATGAAGAGCTCAAGGCCGACAACGACAAGGAACTCGCTGAGATCCAAAAAGAAGAGGATGAAGCCGTGGAGAAGGCTGGGGATACGGAGGTCTCGTCTGCTCAGGGAAAGCGGGCTGAATTTTATGCAAAGGTTGGCGACAAAGAGAAGGCGCTCGATGCATTTGAGCAGCTGCTTGAGAAGACGAGTATCCTCGGCACCAAGATCGACATCGTCCTTGCTATAATCCGCATAGGGCTGTTCTTTGATGACAAAAACCTTGTGAAGAAGAGCGTCGATCGCGCAAGTCAGCTTGTAGAGAGTGGCGGTGACTGGGATAGACGAAACCGTCTGAAGGCCTACCAGGGCATCCATCTCCTCACTACCAGAAGCCACAGCCTCGCAGCACCACTTCTCCTCGACTCCCTCAGTACCTTTACCTCCACTGAGCTATGCCCCTATAGCAGCCTTGTTGTCTACGCGACGATTGCCGGTTCCGTAAGCTTAGCACGCCGAGACTTCAAAATCAAAATCGTCGATTCACCAGAGATCCGTGCTGTCTTCGGCTCTGCCGCATCCGACAGCAGCGATCGCCTTGCCGCTCTGAGCGGTACCCCATCCGCAGGGCTTGGTGCAGACGACTCAAATATGGCTGGTGCTGATGGTGCAGACCAAGCCTCAGCGACGCCTAAGCCCACTGCAATCAACCTCACTGCTCTCGCCTCAGGATCGGCATCTGCTGAACAGCAAGCAGCTGCCGAACCACAACTTGACTTTACACCACTAGCCATGATGGCACAGTCCTTCTACGGCGGCAATTACGCGTCTTTCTTCACCTCGCTCGCAGGAGTCGAAACACACTTCCTTGGCCAGGACAGGTATCTATATGAGCACAAGGGATGGTATGTGCGTGAAATGCGGTTGAGAGCATACCAGCAGCTACTGCAGTCGTACAAGGTGGTTAGCTTGGAAAGTATGGCCAACAGCTTTGGCGTCAGCGTGGATTGGCTAGATCGTGACCTTGCACCCTTCATTGCTGGGCAGAGACTGCAAGCTACTATTGATAGGGTGAAGGGCATCATTGAGACACAGAGGAGTGACGACAAGAACCGACAGTAAGTTGTGACGAAACACAGTTTGGGCTGTCTAAGGCATCACGACGTGTGCTAACTATTCCTGACCTAGGTACAACGAAGTGGTCCGCCAAGGTGACCAGCTCATCACGAAATTGCAGAAATACGGCCAAGTAGTGAGGTTGAAGGGTACTGAGAGGAGCTGAGCCAAAGCAAACAGTGTAAGAGCTCCGCAGCGGGATATGAAAGCGCACTGCATGCAATACCTCTGTTTGCTTCTACTGAGCAAGGCCACGTATGGAACTTTGGGCTCTACGTGATGCTTCCAACAGTAGCTATACAATGCATTAGACACCCCATGAGAAATGTACCATATAGGCCCAACCGCATCGTGCGTGGTATTTCACCAAAAAGGGACAGAAGCTCCACCCAGGTCCTCAGTGCTGATGCATTACGATCTGCAATAATCTAGGTTGTATTTTACTCCAATCTGATGGACGAGATAAGTCAACAAGACAGATCGAAGAGGGTTGGTGTAGGTATACAATGTGGGTTTCAATCGAGGGTACGCGACACCCTCGTCCATAGCGAGACCAAGCGGAATAGGCATCAATACGCTTCGGCCCGCGAGATCCGTTTCGCCTGCAGATAGCAGCAGCGGGTACAGATACCGCATCTTGATCTTGGTGTGTCAATCCCACAATTGTCGAAGTATTCGCGGAGCCTACCACTGTGCCTGACTTCTCGATATATTGCATGTTGTGCTTCCGACCTCGCCTACAACTCACCTAGTAATTGGCAATTGCATAAATCCCCTGCAGCGTACGGTGGCCGGCCTCTGTCCCTACTGCAACACATCTCAGGGTTTCAGCATAGTAGGTTACAGCAACAGCTCACCACGACACCCGTCCACGCCCTACTAGGAAGACTAGAGCTCGAGGGCCATCTGAGCAACACAACAATGTCCCGCCGCGGACAAACGAGTGCCAACAATGCCGAAGCGAATCGCGCTACACTCAAAAATCTTGTGAAGCTTGACGCCAACAAGACCTGTGCCGACTGCAAACGCAACAAGCATCCCCGGTGGGCATCATGGAATATTGGCGTCTTCATCTGCATCCGTTGCAGCGGTATTCACCGTGGCATGGGCACGCACATTTCCCGTGTGAAGTCAGTGGATCTCGATTCTTGGACAGATGAGCAGATGGCAAGTATGATCAGATGGGGGAATGCGCGGGCGAACAAGTACTGGGAGTCCAAGCTTGCGGAGGGCCATGTACCGAACGAAGCCAAGATCGAGAACTTCATCAGGACGAAGTATGATAGCAAGAGATGGACCATGGACGGGCCAATACCGGACCCTAGCACGCTTGATGATGGGGGTGAAGCGCCTGGTGCGGCTGTAGACGACGATGATGTGCCTCTGAATGTAGTGCGGGAGAAGGCGCAGAGAGAGAGAGCTGCAAGCCTCAGGAACGGTGGTGGTTCGGCTGGCATCTCTGCACCACCTTCCAGGCCGAAGCAGCCAATGGTGGACTTGTTTGGAGACGACATGGCACCTCCCCCAGCGCAGGCACAACAACCAGCCAGGCCAAACACCACGGATCCACCCATCGGTGGTGGCGTTGGTAGGCAGCCTCCCCCAGTCAAGGCTGCTGCTGCTCCTCCTAGACAGACGAAGCCAGGCGAGAGCCTACTCGGACTCGACTTCTTCGGCAGCGCACAAACAGCACCCCCTGCGAGGGCCGCCAGTGCTTCACCAGCAGGAGGCATGGTGAACGCAGCGCCCGCAAGGAACGATCTCAAGCAATCAATCCTATCGTTGTACGCGTCGAAACCGGCACCGCAACCACAACAGCAGCCAGCTGCAAACGCCTTTGGAGGGTTTCAGTCACCTCCTTTGACATCACCTACTCAGCAGAACACACAGTCACTTGGAGGATTCAACGACGCATTTGCTTCACTATCATTTGGACAGCCTCAGCAACCCTCCAAGCCGGCACCCTTTTCGAACCTTACATCGCCATCCACCAGTCACAGCAGGCAATCCTCTTTTGCCAACAAGACTTCTTCTCTGAGTGGTGGCAGCTTCTTTGACCCACCTCCTGCCAAGCCATCTCCAGCTCCTGCCTCAGCACAGAAGGCCAGGGCTCCGAGCAATGACTTTGGCGATTTTGGCGCGTTTTCTTCCGCGCCATCCCCAGTCACGTCGACAAAGTCTCCTCCGCCTCCGCAATCCTCGGTGGGAGGTGCAATGGGTGATCTTTTCGATTTGTCCAATCCTACCCCTCCACCACCACCGAAGAAGACAACAACAACGCCCCTGCCAGCACAAACCCAGAAATCACAGAGCAGTTACACGGCCAATTCGGCATTCAATCTTTCAACTCCTGCACCTGCACCTGCGCCCAAAGCCACTGCGGCGGCTTCGGTGGCAAATGCGACGACGAGCTCCTCCGGACTCAACAATATGGATGCGTGGGGCAGTAATGATGTCTGGTCCACGCCAGACCCGGCACCAAAACCTGCTCCCGCTCTTGCAACAGCAAAGCAAACCATCTCTAAAATATCGGTGCCACTTGCAAGTCCACCTACCGTTACAACAAGTAAGCCATTGGGTGCATTCGATACAGGTGATTGGGGCGATGCGAAGTCTGCTGGTGATGACATGGGCGGGTGGACATCGGCTCCTCCAGCAGCAGCAGTATCAGGGTCAAGCGGTGGGCCTGGAGCCTCCGGAGCTAGCGTGCAGCAGGATGATGAGTTTGGCGGTTGGAGCCATGCTTCGCCAGTCGCCGCCACCAGTGGACCCAAGCAAGGTGGCGTCGGAGGAAATCAGGACGATCTGTTTGGAAACGTGTGGCAATGAGCTGACCCTTGTAGCTTGAATACAATGACTAATGCTCTTGTAGCAGTGTAGAGAAGCCAGCAGATTGCTTTCTGAGTGCAGAGTGGTCTAGAAAATCCTACAAGAGAACATCCATCAAGGCATATCTCTACCTTCTGCTTGTCATGACCTACGTGAGCGCCTGGAACAGATTGTCACTTTAGAGGAATCATTTCTGACGCAAAAGCCGTCCACCTCTACAAGGTCGTAGTACCTGTCCGTCTTCTCACAGGTGACATTCGCTTTTGTCCTTTGGAAGACCAGGTAAAGTTGTAGATCCGCGACGAGATGCTCACGAATTCCGCCCAATGTTACAATCGGAATTACTCCGCTTCCGCTGCCCCTCATTCGCCTCCAAGTTGGCCTTACCCCACCTGGCTCCCGACCACATGTGACTGCGTGTCTGCATCTTCTTCCCACGCGTGGTCGCGGGGCCGATGAAATTGCCCATTGCCTCACACATGACAGCTTGAGATATATAAATGCAGTTTGCATAAGCAGCCAGCAGAATGCTGATCTCGCTCGTAACTTTAGAAAGCAGGCACAGTACAGATAACAACGCAGAGCCGGCCCATTAAGATCAATGGGTAGATCGTAAGTCAAGCATAACAAGACTTTGAATGACATACTTTATATGCTGTTCGGATCTGGCAACTTCATTACCTCGACTTCGTTCATAGTCAGTCGCTCGACTGTGCCAATTTTCCGGGCTGCTCCTCGACTTGTGCGACAATTGACGATCCTCCTACAATTCAGCCAATTCCAGAATCCAGCCTCCGAATGTGGGGGATTGGTACGTTTGGCAACTGGTATTCGTCAAATTCGACCGACACGCGCTCAACGGGGCCCGTTGAAGCTACATAGAGCTGGGATATCACTTGCTTCGGAGGTTTCATCATCTCTGCCGCCTCTTTCGCTGCCATTAGCAAATATGCCTCACGCGGAAGACCAACTCGAGAGCGAGTTCACACCCACTCTCTACCCTCCCTTCCCACCCGACCTGCCAGAGGTCGAGTTGGAGACCATCTCACTCCTCAAACTGCTTGCCAATGACCCGGCAGAAACCGTTCGGGTCTTCGAGATCTGCAAGGGAAGAGGCTTCTTCTATCTCTCTCTAGAAGGCACACCCTCAGGTCAGACGATCCTGGAGAACTCACAGAAGATCGCACACATTGGCTCCCGCACCTTTGACCTACCGATGTCTGAAAAGCTTAACTACACCCCAAAAGGCCAGTCGCTGTTCGGCTACAAAGTCGCTGGCGCTACTGTCACGGACAAGGCTGGCACGAAGGACACCGCAGAGTTCTTCAACGTGAGCAAGAATGACATGATCCTTCCTGAGAGCGAGATGAAGACTGCCTGGCCATCGACCATTCTGCAGGAAAGGAGTGTCTTCACTGACTACATCCGCTGCGCCCACGAGACGGGCATGTTGATCTTGCGGGTCATTGCGCAAGGGCTGGGCGTTGATCCAGAGGAGCTGATGAAGCGCCACCGCATCAACGAGCTGGCCGGAGATCACGTTAGGATCACTCGCGGCCCGCCGAGGGAGAAGGAAGAGATGCCCGAGATCCAGACGCCATCACACACCGATTTTGGGACGTGGGTCAAACCCTCCTATCTTCCTTTCAAGCATTCCATTTACACTAACGGAGAGGCTAACCACACCGTGAAACAGAATTACCCTCCTGATGAACTGGCTAGGCGGTCTTCAAGTGTGGTCCAACTCGTCCCGCTCTGCGACACTGAACGACGGCCAGCCAACGGACACGAGCGGAACCTGGCTATGGGTCAAGCCGAAGCCAGGGTGCGCAATCATCAATCTCGGAGACGCGGCGGTGAAGTTCAGTAACGGCGTTCTATGCTCTGGCAGGCACCGTGTCATCCCCTCGCCGGGCACTCAGGGCAAGTGGCCGAGATACAGCGTTGTCTACTTTGTCCGGCCAGAGGATGCGTGCCCAATGCAAGTGCTTAAGGGAAGCGGGATCCCAGAAGGCGGAGAGGCGGAGAATGAGAAGGGGAAGCCAGTGCTGACGGCGAAGGAATGGATCATCAAGCAGGCTGCTGGATTGGGGACGAAGTTCAGCGATGAGAAAAGATAGTAATTCTGGTTCTCGGTGTCAACGAAGTGATCATCATGAAGGGTGATGTAGTATATGTTTCCCGCTATATGTTCGAGATCTTCGACGTGAATATCTTTATGGTGCCAGATGTCTAGCTGGAGGGTCTCTTGCAAACTAGCAAAAAGCTCTGCTATGTAAATGTGCAGAGAGACCGCCTTCGATCGTAAGTGTTGCTGCTGCCTGCGATATAAGCAAAGCCCACTAGCGAGTTTTCAGGACCCGACATCGACACCGACACCGACACCCGCACATATCGTCTATCGTGGCTATGGTAGTTGTCTGCGCGCTTGCTACCCATACCTAGCATGCAAGCTGATCAACCTACTTGTGTGCTACTTCACGTTAGCGACGAGGGCTGACAGTATGGCATCAGGAGAATGGAATCACTTACCAATTCCCTCAACGGGTGCAGGTTCTACATCTGCTACCTCAGCAGCCTTGAGTCCTTGCACCGGGCCCTGGTTGATATTCTCCGGCTTCATGAATGGGAACGGCAGTACTTCCTTGATGGAGTAGTTGTCGGTCAAGAACATGACCATTCTGTCAATACCCATACCCCATCCAGCAGTTGGCGGCATACCGTACTCCATGGCGCGTAGGAAACCCTCATCGAGCACTTGAGCTTCGTCATCACCCTGGGCCTTCTGCTTAGCTTGCTCTGCGAATCTCAGACGCTGGTCGAACGGGTCGTTGAGCTCAGTATATGCGTTGGCGATCTCGTACGTGCAGACGAATGCCTCGAAACGCTCGGTCAGGCCAGGACGCGAACGGTGGGACTTGGCGAGTGGTGACATGATCTTGGGATGGTTGGTGATGAAGGTCGGGTTGACACACTCTGTCTCGATGAAGTGGCCAACAAGCTTGTCGACCATGCGGGAGGTGGTCTGAGGGGGCGAGCACGCCACGCCAGTCTTCTCGAGGATGCGCTTGAGGAAGTCCTCAAATTCCTGTGACTCAAACTCCTCTCCTGGAGGGAATTTCTCGCCACACTTCTCCTCAAGTGTGGTGATGAGATCGACACGCTTCCATGGCTTGGCCCAGTTGACGCGGTATTCCTTGCCATCCTGATCGTGCCAAACCGTCTCCGTGGAGCCGTTGTTCATCTGCTTGACTAAGCCCTCGACCATATCTTCCGTACGATCCATGAGGTCGTTGTAATCGGCAAACGCCTCATAGAATTCGCATGTATCGAACTCTGGGTTATGCGTGAGATCTGCGCCTTCGTTACGGAAGATACGGCCGAGTTCGTACACTCGGTCGAAGCCGCCCATGATAAGCATCTTAAGTGGAAGCTCAGTGGCGATTCGGAGCGCCAACTCCATGTTATACTCATTGTGGTGAGTGAAGAATGGGCGGGCGGTGGCACCGCCAGCGGCCATCTGGAGAATCGGCGTGGCAGCTTCAATGAAGCCATTCGTGTTGAGGTAGTTGCGGATGTAGCTTGTGATTTGATGGCGCGCAAGTACGGCCCTACGGCTGGATTTGTTCATGATGAAGTCCAGTGTTCTGTTCCTGTATCTCTCTTCCTTGTCCTTAAAGCCGTAGTGTGCCTTCGGGATGTTTCTGAGACATGGCGACAGACGAATGACTTCCTGCACGAAGATTGAGAGCTCACCTGGGTTATCCTCTCTCTTGGGGTTCGTCCTGCCAGGATAGCCGATGACACCAATGATGTCACCCGATCGCAGCTTGTCGTGTTGGTCTGCGAAAGGTACTTCGCTAGTATTGTTCAAATTGGTGGCCATCAACTGCAGCTCTACTCCGTTGTCCTCTACAAGATAGAATCTCAGGTTGTCGCCGCTCTTACGGACACCCATGTTTCGTACCGCAACCTGAATGATCTTGTCCTTTACTTCCTCTCCCTTCTTCAACTGCCCGAACTCACCATGGAACTTCTTGAGATCATAAGTGACGTGGAATTTGTGCGGGTAGGGGTATGGCCCAGCATCGATTTCGCCCTTGATAGTCTTGCAGCGGTTCTCGAAGTATAGTCTTGGGTCGACATCTTCCTCCTCCTCTGCCGCATGCTTCTTCTTGGATGCAGGAGGGGGTTGCTTGTTGGCGGCATCTGCCTCTCTCTTCTTGGTCTTTTCACGCTGCTTCTGTCGCTTCTTAAATTCGGACTTGGACACATACTCGCCCGTTTCCTCGTCTAGGATAGAACTTGCTACAGTGCCTCCCTGTTGTTGCCCCTCGGCTGTTGTCAATTCCTTAACCTTGTCTGTGACAGTCTGAACGGCATCCTTGACGGCATCTGCCGCTCCTTGTGCGGACATCTTATATGCTCTCAGACCTTGTAAAGACAGCGGGGATTTAAAGAGAGCGCGCTTGCTCACTCGGTGTTATATTGTCCTTGGGAATCGAGCAAGTGTATGCTGGCATTGACTCACGTTGTCCAATTTGATAGACACGCGAGTCATGGTGGGGTCGAAATTTTGGATAAGGCACAGAAAAGGGCAGAAAAAGGCGGCGGTGGCACAGGCGAGATGCTGGTGTGGCTGATGCAACCTGTGAGCTTAACTCATACAACATGGGTTGGTGTATAATCTTGGTGACAGGAGAGATTCACGCTGATCACCAACATGTAAATAAGGAACTTTAACGAAGCGAAGAACGAGAACAAGAACAAGAACAAGGGTAGTCGTATGAAGCTTCCTAATTCCAGGATTCCACCTTAGTCTGGAGCCTGTTCCCAATGTATCCTATCCTATACATGCCAAAACCCAGCTAGTGATGTTGAACTCATACCTTTTATTTGGTTTAGAGTTGCTGTAGATCGTGCTGCAAAATTTAGGCAATGGGATCTGTGATCAACTTGTTGATCTTCCCGATGGCAATTGTCTGGCCCTGGTCTCGAAGCGTAAATCTACCCAGCTGTGGGTAGTCTTCGAATTTCTCGACACAAACACTGCCTGCAGGATCAGTCACAACGAGCCTAGCGATGATGTTCATGCCTTGCTTGGCGAAACCTGGTGGCTTCTTGCTCTTTCTGTTTGTCTTTGGCTCAAGCTTGTGGAGGAGTGCGCCAAATGTGACCTCCACCGTGGCAGAATGGACGTGCATGACGCAGTTGAACCCGGCAGAAAGGATGGACTTCAACTCGAGAAGGCGGATTTGAGCCTCGAACTGCGTGACACAGTGCACTGGTCTCTTGGGGCTGCATAGCACGAAACCAGGGTAGATGTCTTCCTCTTCAGCACCCCTGATGCGGATACGAATCTGATCACCGCAGGTGGCGTGTGGAATCTCGTCTTCAGTCTCTCCGTAAAGCGCAGAGATTGAGATTTCCGCTTTGTTTGGCATCATCAAGTACTTGATCTCCTTGCGGATGACACCGGCCTCAATCTTGCCCTCAACCATGGTGCCCAAGTCACGGTACTTGGCGGCGATTGGCATCATGAACGGAGCGGTGACCTTGCGTTCGAGAGTTTTCATGTTGTCAAGATACTCAAGCAGTGATGGGGTGTCACCAATCCAAGGGGCGGACTCTTTCGGCACACGGGTCCTGAGGCCCATGGTCTGCTGAGCAGCAATGGGCATGAACATCAGATCAGTCTTAGGGTTGTAACCCAATCCCCTGAGAAAGACCGTCAGCTTTGCGAGACACTCCTTGTACCGCTCTTCGCTCCACTCGACTGTGGGATCATCCATCTTATTGACAACAACGACCAGCTTGTTAACACCCTGAGTCTTTGCAAGAACAGCATGCTCACGTGTCTGACCGCCCTTTTCGAACCCAGTCTCATATTCACCCTTACGGGCTGAGATGACGAGAACGCCAACGTCGGCCTGCGACGCACCGGAAACCATGTTTGGCACATATGTCTTGTGACCAGGCGCATCAAGAATAGAGTAACGACGCTTCTCTGTCTCGAAGAAGCCACGGCCAACCTCCACCGTCTTACCCTTGGACCTCTCCTCTTTGGTCTGATCAAGTGCCCATGATAGGTACCAGGACTCTCGTCCGAGAGCCTTGGCGTCGGTCTTGTACTTCTCCATTGTTCGATCATCCACCATGCCTGTAGCGTACAGCAGTGCACCACCAAGTGTGCTCTTTCCGGCGTCAACATGACCCAGGAAGATGACGTTGACGTGCTCCTTGCCATACATGTCCTTTAGTGCCTCTTCGTCAACCTCTTGTGATTGTTCTTGTGCGACTAGATCAGCCCTCCTTGCCTCTGCCTTCTGCTCCGCCCGTGATGGTGAGTTGCGGCCAGATGCTGTAGGCGATGACTCGGTCGGTTCGCCAGTCTTCTCGATGGCCTTTGCCGCCGTTACTTTCTTGCCTGCGGCTGGCTCGTCCTTCTTCGTGTTATCCTTCGCTGATGGTGCTGATGGCGCAGGAGGTGGGATCCCAAGAGAAAGGACCTTGGCCCCGCCAACGCTCTTCTCGACCTTTGGTGCTGCTGCACCAGTGTCAGACGCGCTGAGCGATAAAGTCTTGGGAGCAGCAGGTGCCTTCCCAGTATCCTGGGCGCTGAGTGATAACGTCTTGACTGGCGCTGCACTGCCGCCACCCTTAGCCACTGCTGCTGGCTTTGACTCCGGCTGCGCAGCTGGCTTTTGCTGCTGGCTAGCGCTTGGTAACGCCTCCCCCCGCTTCGCGATCATGGGTGTCTGCCTCTGATGAGGGGGCACGTATGACTGCTTCTGCGATGGTGGTTGCTGATACTGGGCAGGATCTTGCTGCTGTCCGTACTGTTGATATTGTGGATATCCTGCCTGACCGTACCCGTACTGCTGGTATTGCCCGTACTGCTGGCCATATTGCTGATAGCCATTATAACCGCCTCCATACTGCTGAAATTGCTGCTGACCAGGTGTGAATGAAGCAGCTCCCGGTTGAAAACTAGCGGCGCCTGGTTGAAATGATGGAACAGCTTGGAAGTTCATCTGTCGCTGGGTTTGCTGTGACAGATCTTCGTCGCGCATCTCGTCCTCCCACGAGTCGGGTCCACCGCCGTTGGCCATGTTGAGTCAGTAGTGGTTTGCTTTCGGATTCAACCGATGAAGGTCTTGGATACGTGCAGCAAAGCGTCCCTGGCGTCCCTTATGGAAGATGGTATATGTGGGAGAAAGCAGGCTTTGTGAGGAGAAATGACGAGTGCCGCATGAGTCAGGAAACCGCAGGGAATGATGTTCTTGGTCGGCTCGGTAGGGTGTAGTCTCTACTGCCAAGACGTGGGTGGGCTGCCACGAATTTATCGATAGAAAGACTTTTGGCGGGGCACGGTAACTTTCAAGTAAGCCACACTCGTAGCCGCTCGCTGCCTTTGTGGCTTGACTGTAGGTTTCGTGTGGCGCCGTCTAAGGTGTTGTACGCACCCTGCCAGCATCGCATCTTTCTAGACTCACTAGGCATTCTAGGAGACCTTTCTGACCTTCGTCGTGCACATAATGGCATGGAAAGGAGGAGCAGTGTTCTCGGATTGCGTTGACTATTGCATCTCATGTGCTTCCACACGCGGTTCTCTGTGAAACCGAGATAACGAACCGTCGATATCTCACCTTACAAGGGACTAATATCTCCAACCGAGACTGTGGCCTTGGCTTGTGAATTATTTTATCCAATCTGCAGAAGCTGTAATGGAGAGCAGCACAACATACTCATGCATGCAGGACGACCCAAATTGACAAGGTGAAGCTGGAGACGTCGCTGTCCAAAGGATCGCTGTCCAAAGGATCGCTGTCTAGAAGCTCTACTGTTTTGCCGCTCCATTGTAATGCATGATGTATTAATTGAGGCAGAGGAGAGGAGACGAAGTTCCAGAACTGCACAGATGAGACTTGCAGACGGAGAAGCGATCATGGTCTGGGACGAAATGCTCGCAAGGCTACTCAGAGTTCTGGATACACCTCTAGGATAAGCACCATGTACGCTGATAGGCTGGATCCTGGTCCATGAATGCACCGGATGTCAATATCTCTGCCTATCGTAAGGCTGATCATATCCCTCTCTACTTTGTCGCTGTTCACCTCTTACAAAGGACAAGGTGCACCTCTTTAACCGGCGTATACTATCTGCTTTGGTGGTTGCTGGACTTCTTTTATGTCTTCCATATCTCTTTGCACTGGGAACGAAGACTTACAGCTCTGCTCGATGGAGGAACATGGCCTTCTTCTGGCTAATGTATAGACAGCATTTTACCTACATCCAAGGCCCTCTCTGAAAATCGGGACTTCGATGCTGACCGCGATGCCGTAAACTTTGGCCTTTCCTATGAAAAGTGTGGCTCAGCATTCCCGAAACTCTATTAAGAGGTGGATCGAGCGGTTGGTTACTAGCAGAATCATAACCACACGATTCTGCCTGAAGACATGGGAATCTCATGGAGGGATGATGGTGCTACCAGGTTGGTAACAAGATTCGAGTACTGGATAAAAAGGTAGCGGAAACGAAGTAGAGCTATGGAAACCATTCGCAGCGCACATCCGCGGTGTTAAATCAAACCCTTCGTGCACTATCTGGAGCTTCCATTGCTGGGAAGCAGATACAAACTATGGGGTTCTCTGTGACTTTGAACGCTTTGTCCATGCTTCCGAGTAGAGGAAACGATACACACACCATCTGGCATTTCGCCCACCGAACTTTCGACTATGACCAAGACCGGCTACGACTAGTTTGAGAATGGTGGGTTCAAAATAGCGAGTTCGACACATGACGTGTGTACGATGACTGCTAAATTAGGTCCAGTGAGTCACCGTTGAGGAGTTGAGGAATGCAAGTTGGGTTTTTTGATTGCATAGGATGAACGTGCACCCCGTTCACCCCTTGTGGTTCGCCAAGACGCCTGCACTCAAGCTTAAGCTTTTCTGTCACCAGCTCTATCTACATGAGGTATTTCAGAAGATACTTGTCGACTTGCCTGGATCCAACCAGCGAACTCGGTCGTCAATACCTCCAGCCTTGAACGCTTGTGCTGCATTTGCACCGTCCTCGGTGAAGTGGCCCCATCCATCGCAATGCATGGGTACCACGACATCGGGCGAGATTGCTCCAACCAGCCGAATGGCTTGTTTGCTATTCATGGTGATTTGCAAAGGTGGATCACTGACGGGGACTTCTGCTCCGCCAAGATTGAGCAACGCAGCTCGGATGTGAAACTTGGTTTTGATATCGGCAAGTTCGTCAATGTACACGGTGTCTCCTGAGAAGAAAATACCGTTAGGCTTTCCATTGGTTTGCCCAAAGCCCGGTCCAGAAAGAACAAATCCTATGCATTCGCCACCAGGAAGATGCTGACATGGAGTTGCTGTGATCTCGAATGTTGAGCCGCCAATCACGGTGGTGACTTTCTCCCACGGCGACATGCCCTGAACGCCAGGCCGTGGCGAAAGCTTATGAAAGCCGTCTTGCGTAGTGAACACTCTGCGGCCATCTAGCACGCGGCGCCCAAGCTCGTCAAGATTATCCGGGTGATCTTCATGACTGAGAAGGACGGCATCAATGACAGGCAAGTCCTCAAGGCTAAGAGCTAGAGTAGTCGAGTTTTTCAGCACGACAATGCCAGCGTCCCATTCTGTGCCAGAGGGTGAGAAGAAAGGGTCCGTAAGGAAATTTACGCCGTCAATTTCAAGAATAGCAGTGGCTGTGCCAATGAATGTGATTCTGAGCGAAGACATGACCTTGAATGCTTGTTTGGAATGTAGAGCTTGATGGTGAACTCACACGGGCTTCATATACAACTCAGTATCGTTTGCAGACCAGATTACGATTGTCTTTCTAATGTTCATCATATCCTTACAAACTCTAGCTCTGGCTCTAGCACTCTTTAAACGATGACAAATGTAGTTTCGTTGACAGGAATCTGTAATTGGAGAGCATTAGTTCCAATGCCAAATCTGGTCAAGCCTATATAAAGCTGTATTAATTAATCCTATTTTTGCATCGTAATCAAATATACCGCTGTAGACTTTGCTGCCATTACCATTTTTGGATGCGATTCCAGACTTCACTTCTTGCTATTTCACCTTGCCCTGTGCGATCTTACCCTCTATAAATCACCTTCTCATTAATTCGACAATGCGATTTCACTGCTTAGTACTGTTGAGATGCTCGGCTCTTGTAGTCATCCAGCGAATATTGCATCTAAGAAGGCGCCTAAGAGGGCGTAGGGTGAGATTGCAGATAACAGCAAAGGTAGGAGCTGCATCATCACCATCATCACCACTACCACAATGGCCTCAAGAAGCAGAACTCGTAGAGCAGCACGCAAAGGAGCTGAAGAACTAGAAGCAGCGATCTGAGCGTCGCTGCAGCAGCCACCACTACCACCAGCAGAGCCAACACCAGCAATGCTAAAGACTGGCAAGAAACATACTGGCAACAATGGCCAGCGCGTTGCTCGTCAGCACGAGCCTGCGCTCGCTGCTGCTGGTGAAAGGTACAACTTTTCTGAGGCTAAACTTGCAGCCAAGTCTTCTACTACGCAAGCAAAATGGTACCTGATTGGAAAAATCTTGGCCACAGATTCTGGTAAAATCGCTTTGCCTGCCTGCACTCGTTATGAGGCCAATTTCTTCGACTATAGACTTTATTTGACGAAGGCTTTTAATAAGGGCGATAGCGTTCCACGCGTGCGCGGATGATGCATTAAAAATGGCCGAGTTCTATAGCAGAGTAAGGGAGGTAGACAAGCGTACATTTCCTGACGTAGGTGCGTCCATTTCTTGTAGCGGAACATCCGTCACATAGACAACGTGAGAAAATGCCGCTGCTGCCGCTAACTACTGCAGCCTTGCTCGATGGTCGCCAGTAGGAACGTGATTGTCGTTTTCCATGAGCATGTATTTCGTGTAACAATTAGATGAGGTGACGGAGAAGAATTGGCGCGTTCCATTGCAGAGCTGGATGCTTCTTGGACACAGGTCCGTATCTGATTGCTCAGGTATTGAACTGTCGTGGAGATCTACGATTCGAAAGAACCATTTTAGTAAAGTATGAATTTTGTCTGAGTATTGTCGCTGGAGGCATTCAAGATGTCGGATCATGGTGTTGGCAGCTTGGCCAATGAAATATTCTCGCTTGATCCCGAGGCTAACGGGTTGCCACAGAATACATATACCTATCTATATACTCCAATATGTGAAACAAATACAAGCAGGGTAGTCGACTTACAACCATTCTCTATAGCTACAGTTCCTTGAGTGTTGTAATGAAAAATATCTAGTATGCTGCCTTGGACTGTTCGGCTGAGTCATCTTGCCTGAGTTGTTCAACCGTCACAAGAGGTGATGCCACACAGGCGAAGCGACTGTTACATCATCTGCCAAGAAATTGAAGGGTTTGCGACCCTACTACATACATCTCGATACTCTCTACCCCGAGCCCACTCCATACGTGCATATGGCAAGTCGGAGCACTTTAAGCGACGGGTCATCATGCCAACCAAAAGCGGGATGCAGTATGAACGGTAGTACCAAGCGGAACCACGATGAAGAGTCCCTACGGTCGAACGATCTCAACCATCAGCTCGAAACCCCAGCCCTTTCGCCGGCCACGGTGACCGACGATGCTTTACAGTCTCACTCCTCAGCAGACGAGAAACTCCATGATGGAGCGAATGGAGTGGTGCACAAGGATATCGGTGATGGGTTAGGAAGCAAGGCCATGCTGTCGCGTAGCAACAGCAACCATGACGCTGGTGAGGAGGCGGATAATGAAACCACATTGGAGTCGAGGGGTCGGCCTCGGGCCAGTATAAGCAGGAGAGGCTCTGCCACACCTTCCAACGGCGAGCCACTTAGAGCGTTGAAGTTGTCCCCGAGACAGATTCAGGATCTGACAAATTCACCTCGCTCTCTGCCCTTTCGTGCTGCAACCCCAATCGAAGAAGAGATCCCTGCTCTCGATAAGGCAACGGATGGCGCACCACCAAGTCCGTCAGATGGCTACTTCCACTCTCGACGACACCGTGAGGCACAACCCCATGATACTTCGCCCAACAGCCAAGCGATATCCGACAGTATCCCCGATGTTCTAGCTGTGAAGAATGTGCCGGGTGCGATCTCGTCTCGACCAAGCAAGGTTGCCCGTGCTGCAACCTCACCCGTCATGCAGCGGAAACAGTCAACATCTAAGGAGGCACGTACACGACCACAACTTGGTCCACTTAAGACTGGGAAAGCCGAAGACGACCGCCTGTATAAGACGTCCTCCAGGCCGGAATCTCAGCCCTCTCCGATGCCCACACATATTCCAATTCCGCCCATCTCTCTGCCAACGTATCTACAGCTGGAACTGTCCTCGGATCGACCCTCCGCGCTCTACATCCATCGGTCAACGTCAAGCGAGTTTCCTTATGAATCTTCTAAGGTCAAATTCGATAGACTAGTCAATTTCTTCTGGCTCCCGTTTCAGCTTGAACAAGTGCTTTGGTTTGGCGCGTTGGCTTGTCTTGATGCGTGGCTGTACACCTTCACAATCCTCCCTTTGCGCTTCTTCAAAGCAGTGGTGATCCTTCTGAATTGGTGGGGGGAGAATGCTCTCGAGGAAGTCCAGGATCTTGCCACTTTCGTGTATAACGGCCTAGGTCGCCTATGGACACGACGACATCAAAAGACGATACCCTCAAGGCGTCCTTCTTTGAGCGAGGGTGAGCGGTCTCGAAGACCTTCCATTACTGAGGGACTTGCTACGGAGAAGCCCAGGCTCACTTTGAACACGCAGAACGCTCGTGTCACTCTCAATCGTGGCCGTAAGACATCTGGCTTCCGCCATCGTCGAACCCGCTCAACCCCTTCTGCGCTAATGCCTAATCACAAGGCTGACATACTGCAAGGCCTTCTCGTCGTTCTCAGTTGCATGGTGCTTGTACAGTTCGACGCTTCAAGGATGTACCACTCAATCCGCGGCCAGGCGGCCATCAAGCTCTACGTCATTTATAACGTCCTCGAGGTTTTTGATAGACTCTTCAGTGCTCTCGGTCAGGACGTATTGGAATGCCTTTTCAGCAAGGAAACACTCGAGCGCAATGCCGATGGCCGTAGCAAGGTCATTCGCCCACTCTGGATGTTTCTACTTGCATTAGTCTACAATGTTATCCATTCCACTGCACTTTTCTACCAGGTTGTCACCCTCAACGTTGCTGTCAACAGTTACAGCAACGCCTTACTTACTCTGCTGATGAGCAACCAGTTCGTCGAGATCAAGGGAACCGTCTTCAAGAAGTTTGAGAAGGAGAATCTTTTTCAACTCACCTGTGCTGACGTGGTGGAGCGGTTTCAATTGTGGTTGATGCTTCTCATCATAGCGTTGCGAAACATAGTCGAAGTCGGTGGGCTGAGCATTAGCTTGAACAGCGCCTTCGCAAGCTCCACATCATCGGCAGCTTATACGGCAACGACAAACGTCACTGGCCAGAAAGCCGGTGGAAACATCATCCCTCATGCGTTTACCATCTTCCCACGGTGGACAGGTGAAGTCTTGGGGCCTTTCCTTATCGTCCTTGGTAGTGAGATGCTTGTCGATTGGCTCAAGCATGCCTACATCACCAAGTTCAACAATGTCAAGCCGAACATTTACGGTCGATTTCTGGATGTGCTGGCAAAGGATTACTACACGCACGCCTTCGCCGATCAAGATCTGACCAAACGACTTGGCTTGCCTGTGATCCCACTCAGTTGTCTCTTCATACGTGCGAGCATGCAGACCTATCACATGTTCGTTGCCACCCACGTACCTCTTCCAATCCCATCAAGCTCAACGTCCATATTTCCCCTCGACGATAGCGGCGCTGCCTCATCGCAGAGCCCACCTTCCACCACAGCTGCGCTGCAACACATTGATCATATTTTCCGACGTGCACTAGGACGTTCGACCTTCGGTGCCGGAGGCAGTGGAAGTCTTTTTCCCTTGTCCACCTTCTCCTGGTGGAGCTTAGACGACATCATTGCGCTGGCCACCATGGGCGTATTCTTCCTGGCAGCATACTTCGTTCTGCTTGCGCTGAAATTGGTTTTGGGCATGGTCATACTGAAGTTCGCCAGAGACAGGTATGCAGGAATGAAGGAGCGTGAAGGCATGAAGGATGTCGATACCCAAGGCAAGAGAATCGGCGGATGGGGTGTTGTAGAAGTTGGAGAGGATAAGAGGAGATGGATATACGAAGACGATCCTGAAGGCCTGAGAGCGCTGCGAGAGAGGGAAAGGGCCAGAGAGAAGGATAAGGAGAAAGACGGCGCGAAGGCAGTCAAGCTTGAAGGCGTTCAGAGATACAGCATGGCTGCAAAAAGGATATGGTAGAGTCTACAACGTTTTCTGTATGATTACGACTCAAGATCACTGCATGCGCCTGGTTCGTCTCTGCCTGCTGAAGAACATCTGTCAACTTGATTGCAATGCTTTGAAACATCGAACGTTTGCCGTTTCGAAAAGCATGTTCTCGTAGAGCCAATTGTATGTCCAGTCCGACCTGGCGTTGACCATTAACCCAAGGACATCACCTTTCACGTCGACGCTCTCCAACTTACCAATGCTTTGATGGGAAACGCCAGATATAAATGTGAGTTCTGAACCTCGCGCAGCTTTCCATCCATATCATTGGAAGAGGTGATGGTATGTCTTACAATGTGAAATGGCTGAGGAGAAAGCCAGATCCAAGTGCCAAGATTCTGCGCATTCATACGTTAAAGTCGAACCGCGAGACTGGCTCTTGGGTTCGATTTCTCGATCCAACCACCAAACCTTGCAGCTATCCCCGCGTTTAGAGCACCATCTGCGATCATCGAATCCCTGCGCTGCAGATGCATCTCGTGCATTATCCCAAATTGTCCTCGTCCTTATGAGATCGTGCTGCCCTTTCGTAATCGCGCGTTGATGTCCTAGATCTCCAGGTCGTGAGGTGCGTGGAGGATGAGCATGATCAGCGACAATACTCCACCTTTGCTGCCGTCATGGCTGTTGCTATAGGCATGGTACAATCCATTGTCCGATAGGTAAGTCTGAAGACTTTACACTGCTGTTTTCTCGCCGTCTTTCCTTAAAAGTTTCCTCATGTCTCTTTGCCTACGTTTACAGTACGTCCATAACATCGTAAGAACCCAAAACAACTACGCACCTGGGCACACCTCCACCCGCTCCAATCTAGACACCTACATCATAGCCCTTGACCAACCTCGCAGCAACAGCAAGTTCGGAGGCACAGACGAAGCACCGTTCAACCGGCGCCATAATGAGTGAAGTCTTCCAGGCTTCCGCCCCCCAAACCTTCCCCTCGGGCACTCAATTCTATATCACAGCCGTGAATGGAGGCGCCTGCATTGAGCCGTTGGCGAATGGTCTCTGTGTCCAAAAGTTCTACAAGGAGGACCCAAATCAATACTGGGCGGCCGAGTACAGGGGTAGCAGCCCCAATGAAATCTGCTTCAAACATGTCAAGACCGGCAAGTACATGAGATCTACTGGGGCCGCAGCCTCGAGCCGTATTGCGTTGGCCGACCAGCCTAGCGCCCGGACATGGTGGACTCCCAGACCAGGCCGTGCGCCTGGGACGTTCTGCATGAAGGCAACAGAATTCCCAGATGCATGGCTGTGCAACCAGAGCGCCAGCTGGAACGAGAACGCAGCGACGTACGTATATCCCTACAGCCTAGGATGGAGTCACGCTCTGGCTTGGTACCTAATGGTGGCACCTGGATTTACCCCAGAGCCGATCGAGGCTCCTGAGGAAATACAAGCGAAAAAGACAGTGAAGCAGGAGATCGAGGCCATGGAGGGCGAGCGTGAGAGACTGAAGCAGCAGGTCGACGAGAAGAAGAAGGAGATGGAACAATTGGAGGCACAAAGAGGCGACAGCGGCGCAGCTCTGAAGAAGCGAGAAGAGGAGATTGCTGCTAGGGAAAAGGCGGTGGAGGAACGTCAGCAGCAGCTTGCTCTTGCAGCAAGCGAGAACGAGAAGCTTAAGAAAGAAGCCGAAGAGTTGAAGGCGAAGAGTGCCACGAATAATGGTAGTGACAGCAGCGCCGCCAAGGTCACTCAGCTCGAAAAGGAGAACGAGACGCTGAAGAAACAGCTCGAAAGTCTTAACAGCTCAGGCAATTCGGCATCATCTGATGCGGACAGAAATACTGTTGCTGAACTCGATAAGCTCAGGGCTGAGAATGAGGAGCTCAAGAAACAGATCCACGATTCGCAGTGGGCAACGACTGCACCTGATGCGAGCGCCAAAGCGGTCGCGCAACAGAGTCACGGCGGAACCGGGAGACAAGGAGCAGACTCAAATGGCAATGGTAGTAGCGATGCTGAGACCGAGGACATCGCATTCTCCCAGCTGCAAGAGGAGAATGAGGACCTGCGCGCCCAACTGATTGTAGCGAAACGCCAGGCATGTCATTTCCATCACCCGAAGATGCAAGTCAGGAAGATGCCACCTGTGAAAATGACATGGAAATAGTGCGGTTCTAGTGAGGACGCAATAATTCGGCCCTCACTACAGGTTGGCAGAGGCTACCAGGAAGATCATGAATATTTTGGTCCACAATTCATGTTAAAGCCACCTAATTATGACATCCTTAACATCATTGATGACAGACATGTTTCAAGATCATCTGGCGCATGTCGAGTGGAATACATATACAAAAGCCAAGGCAAATCTCGTTTATACAATTGGAATTGAAGACCGAACTAATTTGAGATGTTCCTGTGATCGAATAGGAAGCCCTTGTCTCTTCAGAGAAGGCTTGCCCTAGCTATCGATATGTCCGCCTCAAGAACAGACCTCCTAATTGTTACCAGAATGTGATGGCAATAGTAAAGGATTTAACCTTATCTCTTGGCGGAAGCCACTCTTTCTGCCTTGTCACGCTAAAAACACCACTAACGACTTCTCGTCTGATTGATGATCGACATATATGAGATAACACTATCTCCCTTCTCAGAAGTATCACGTACCCTTTCAAGTTAGAGGTATGTTACTAGTTTTTGACAAGGATCGAAATATCCACCATGAATACGACACCGAACTACCTCGTACTCTCGGAAGCGCACGAACAACTACGGACTGCAGTACTATAGCTCAATATTGAGTCCCGTTGCTTTCTAGCATATCCAACCATATGGCAAACAAATTACTGAGAATGCCCATCGGATCCACGAGACCTAGTATTGCAAGCCTCGAATGGTCCCTTACCTAGATTCAATAATCTAGTATATGGAGTGTGTCAACCGCAGAACCCTCGTTCACACGCGAACATGTCTCAGATTCGATACTTGCAAGTAATCCGTACCTGTAGAGATCGGCTGGAACGAGCCTTAGCCCTTGACGATTATCCGGGGCCCCTCTGCATCTCCAAGCCTCTCAAGCTCACAGGCATCAACTCTTAGTCGGACACTACGGACAGACTACTGCTGTACAGATCCTCTTCACTCTCCAACTTTTCCAACTTCTTGTCCACCCGGTTGCCTTCATACCCGCGCTGCTATCGCTTAAATTAGTTGACGTCCTACTCATCAAAGATAAGCTGATCGGCATCTAGCAGTATTAATTCCCATGTCTCATTGGACCTATCGACTTCAAATATGGAGCTGTATCACGCCGTTGGACTGACCACAGAGGCCTCTTGTAGCGACTCTGGTCTAGTTAAAGATCCTGACAATACGGCAGTCGCTGTATCAGGCTCCGGTATCTGTGTCGAGGGGCCTCCGGGGCACGTTATCGTCTCTATCATTGCCATATGATCCATAGCCGGTTCTAAGTCTCTGACGGTTACCAGAGATGATATAACTCAGGCAGTCTTATCTTCCCCTCTCCAGAGATACACGCCATCCGACCTCAACTCCCGGAGTTCAGATCAAGCCCATTATCATCGACGATGCTTGAGTATCTCAACGTTACATTCTGTGCCAACTTGACAGCATCATAGGCGCCGACAGATACCGATCGATAGAAAGTTGAACGAAGTAGAAAGTGCTCCGAAACCAGGATCCCATGCCTTTTGATCTGGGGCATAGAAGATATAAGTACGGTCATCTGCCACCAGAATAGAGGCCATTATTCACATCTACTCAGACTTAATACATCAAGTAATCCGATCTCGAATCAAGACTCCCAATCTCCCAACCCCAACAGAAATCAAGATGCAATTCACCAGCTACCTCGCCCTCGCCCTGACCATGGTACTTGCTACCGCCAGCCCAGCCAGCTCTCCAAGCCGCAAGACTGCTATTCTTCGTCGCCAGACAGCTGACCTCTGTTCTGGCATCGATACCCCTCTCTGCTGCCAGACTGATGTCGATGGCGTCGCTGACTTGACCTGCGAGTCTCGTATGTTCTTATCCCATTCCGGACCTGGCATGAAGCTTTGTATGCACATACTAACGACTCACCTTCACAGCATCTGATGCCCCTAGTACCATCGCCGATTTCGAGACCAACTGTGCTGCCACCGGTCTCACTGCTCAGTGCTGCACTCTGCCTCTTGCTGGTGATGCTCTCCTTTGTACTGCTGTATAGAAGACTTGGGAAATGAAGGATTCAGAGGTTCATGTATTCATCCACTCTGTTTCTCAAACCCTAGCAATCGCTCGAGGCACTTGTGAGCAGGACGGCTGATGTCTATGAGACATAAGACGATAACGCTATAGACGCAGGTGCGCCTGACAATTATATTATTCTATAACTTAGCCTTTGCTTCCTCTTCTCTGCTCTCTGTGGGAGGAGACTTCATCAGTCCTTCTAAGGCCACCCTTGTCTTGCCATCAATGCCTTGACCGTCAGCTTTCATGCCTTCCTTAGGAACCCATATCTGCACAAATCCGCCAACAGCTTTCACACCCTTGTCCCCCCTCTCGAAGATCCCACATTCGTACATCACGCTTGACTTGCCCATCCTCACGACCCTCAGTCCTACATCTAGAACAGCAGGGTATTGAGTCGAGCCGAAGTAGTCGCAATATGTGCTTGCAACTAGTCCAACACGAGCGGATGTTGATGGATGATAGCCACAATGTGCGAAGAGATAGGCATTGATGACACTATCGATTAACACGCCATATATTGGATTATTGAGATGCGAGAACATATCATTGTCGGCCCTGGTCTTCCATATCAGCTCTATTGTACCCCACGTGAAGACAATCCATACGCATGTCGTCAATAGCTCGGTCCGTGGACCTGCCAGATACCTACCATCTTGTCCGGTAGTCTTGATGGAAGACATAGTCACTTCGATTTCTCTTACGCTTTGAGACAAGGTCAAGAGCTAATGATTTCGACATAGCGTTAGAGGTTGCTTTCTAAGTCACATCGGCTCACAACAATCATTTAGTGACAATCTGCCAACGACGTAATCTAAACAACCTGACAAACATAGCGAACTTCCGTACACATAGCCCATCAATGATGCGCTACAGTGGCCACTTTTGGCGAGCCGAGTCTTGGCAGGGTCGAGTGAACTCACTCGGCGCTCGCGCGGCATATAACCACCTTTGGGAGCGATTCCGTCACGAAAAACAAATCTTATCAGATCAGATTGCGGGGCCAGCATGCACCCCTCTAGGCAACATAATTACGCTGTTCCACTCTCCTCAATACTATCGGTTGTTCGTGGGCAACGTGATAACAGCACCAATGAACTGCTTTGCATCCGATCGCCATGCTGCAAGTCAACATGAAGATTCGTAAGAATCGTACGAGTACACGCGCCGGCGACCGAGATAGGCATGGTATGAGACGCGTGGCAAAGTAGGGCTACAGGCCAGCAGCCTCATGCTTAATGCGATGGTGTTGATACTTAGTCAACATCATCCCCTAGCAGCACATCCTGTATATGAATGTAGTTGTCGTTAGTTGCTATTTTCATTTTCGAGCCTCACGATGCGGTCGTTGACCACAGTCTGGCTTCTGACTCTTCCAGAGTTAACCCGGCCAGCTCTTGCGTTTTCCAATAGGCAGCAAGAGGTGATTCAACAGAATGGTGACTTTACCTACTCGACGTTCAACGCGGTCCATCATGCTATGCGACAGTTTGGTTCGTCTCTTGAACACAATGGCATGACTATGTTTTTCGCTACTGTGCCGTCAGGTACCGAGTTCTACCATGGCACCTCTTCATCACCTCCGATCACTGGTCTTGAATGGTTGGCGTTCGAGCCAGAGCATGCCTTGGTATTTGCTCATGGGATACGCTCTCGTCCACCTCACCATGAGTCTGGCCCAAGCAAACCGCCACAGATGCCACTCATCGATGTGAATCACGGAAGGGAAGCGCAACATCCCATGGACCGAAGGGACGGTACAGGTTATCTCCACACATATCGCACCAAGCGCGAGCTACGACTCCTCTACATCGATGGTCAATCCGCCGCAAAGTCTACTAGGGGCACTCTTGACGTTCAGGACATCGTACTTAGGAACAACACTAGCTCAACCTCGGACAACGACCCGGAAAAACACCCTTCAGGCCGTCCGCTTGGTGGACCTATGAATGAGCAAGCTCGAGCAATCGATCTCTGCAACCTAGCCACCAACGAATGGCAGGGTAGGGTTGATGGCATTCTGCGCATGGAAGCTGGCTTCGAGATCATATTGTGCTCTTTCGCGGACCATCTCGATTTCATCGGCGCCAACAGTATTCCTCAAATCAAGAATCCTGAGGGTAAGGATCCCGCTGAAGCTTTCAATTACTTCCATGCCGTCGCTGCTAGATATGACGGTATCGGCGGCGATCGGGTAGCTCTCGACTTCGAGAGGATGGTGAGTCTATTCACGTATCCAGACGCGATCGAAATAGACGAGATCGCTCGGCCGCGAGTCGTGTTGAGAGGCAACAAGGCAGCAGCAGCGCTGGCGAAGGTTCGAGCGGATCTGACAACTGTCTTGACCGAGACAGGCAACACGCGTGGAAGCTTCAACTGGCAAAGCGTCACTGACATGGTTGTCTTGCGCTACGCAGACAGGATCGAGTACCTCGCTTCCGGCGAGCTACACACTGTCGCCGCCATCAAAGCCGAGATCGATCGCGCCATGCGGCCTTTCACGGATGACGCTCACCATTCTGTAGAACTGGAAGCAAGACGCTGCACGCACCAGCTCCTCCCGTCCTCATACGAGGCTTCCACCCCAGCAGCTGAAGCCATCACCTCCGTCATGCAAGACATATGCTCCACCTTCGCCCAAGCTCGCCTTTCCACCTCTTACAAAGAAGCCCTATCAAGCTTCCGCAGGCTGAAGGATAGGCTGGCCTGGACTACATGGAAGCGCTGTCGCGGCTGCGGAATGCATGAGTTCTGCCGTGTCCCTATCTGGCCTGTTGGCATAGAGGAGGATTTCGAACGGCCCATTTGCGCAAATGGGAGTGACATGGGTCGAGGCGAGTATTGGGATGGCAAGGAGAAACCGCCGCGTCCATGAAAAAAGCACCATAGTATACGTCGGCAGGCTTGATGCAGCGCTGTGTCGTAGGCCAGATGTGCAAGACGATAGATGCGGTAGATTTCCTGTATGCCATGCGTCAGGGCTGAACAAGTGTGGTGCTGAATGAAGTGTCTGGAGACGTACAATTTCTACGGTAGATATGATCAGTGTTTTGTACTCGCGCGAAAAGGTATCATACGTCATTTCTATGTAGAATGTAAACTACAATCTCGTAGCTTGCGTCCAAATGCCCAGTCCAATCTCTGTTCTAGATGGCAGAAGGAGATCGGTAGCAGGGCAGTCTGAAAGCAAGTTTTCCTGGTATAACTCCAGCAGAACGCCTTGCACGGAAAGGCTCGCTATGCCAAAAGGGAATAAACGCAGGAATATCCTCTCCTGTTTTCTTTCACAGATGTTGCAGTCTCGTCTTTCCCTACTCTCGACCTTCCGGCGGGGTAGCAATCTGATATCGATTGGCATTGTGTGAGGGGAGCGTCTTTTACTGACAGACATGGGTCGTAGGCGATCAGACCAACTCCACGTAATTTGATGGAAAGATGCCTTCCCGGCCGCCTATCCTCCCAGTCCACCAATCGTTTTCGCTCTCCGTCTTCTTGACAATGGTTATGATATCGCCCTTTTTGAAACCCAGGTCACCGGACTGGTCGGCTTCGAAGGTGAACTTGGCAACCGCCTGTCCGGGCCCAGCTCTCTTCTCATTGCCAAACCCACCAGCGCCAAATGAGGGTTTTGGTGCGGTAGGCCTTCCGGGCGCAGGGCCTTTGCGGTCGCTGTAAACGTAATCGCTCTGATCGCCGATGGTGCTGGCGCGGGTGCGCTGGCCTTCGATACGGTCGAAGGTCTGGCCTGGATCTGCGCGGGAGAATCGGTTCGAGGCTCGATCGTAGGGGTCGTCATTCCAGGTATTGGCCCTGGCGGGTTGGTTGTTGTTGACATAATCATCTGGGTTCCCGCGGCCGTAGACGTTGTTGTAGCCATTGGTGCCCATGGAGTCAGTACGTTGGTTTTGCGCGCCTTCGCCGTACGCGGCACCCGTCCGCCCCTGCCAGATGTTGTCATCGCCGTGCTGATCGTAGACCGGTGCATCGTTGTACATGCTATCGTCGGCGGTGATCTTGCCGCCGAAGACGGGCTTGCTCAGGATGCGCATCAGCGGATCGGCAGCTGGTGGACATGGGATAGCGCCCTCGAGCAGTTGGCGCGCAGTGAGGCGTTGCCCGTACATCTTCTCGTTCGCGTCCCGTCGCTCGATCAGTGCGCTACCTTCCAGTGATACACCAGCGAACAGGCCCTTGGTCTTGCTGTATGCGAAGATACCTGCAATGGATTTGAGAGAGGCGGCACCTGCAGCTTCGGCGTTGCGGCCAGTCGGACCTGCAGCGATGGAGACATTACCGCCGAGGGTGATGCTGCCGACCTGGGCGAAGGTACGCACAGCCATTGCATCGTTGAGGATGAACACGAAGTCCGTCAGTTCAAAGCCTATCTGACCGCCGAAACCACCACCGACGGTTCCGATGGCTGAGGGCGCAGACCTGTACAAGCAACCCGTCAGTATCCTAGTCTGTGTCTTGCCAGTTAGGGTAGGGTAGCATACCATGAGCCATCCGCCAGCTTTGCGACCACTACGCCAGATCCAAATCTTCCACTTCCCAAGAAGCCAGCCTTGAAGACTGTGAGGACGGCGAGGCCTTTTGCGTTGGCGAGAATCTGTGGTGGGATGATCTTGTCGGCACTGAGGGCATGTTTGGGTTCTATAAAAGCCTCGAGGATGTGACCGCACTTCTTGCACTCGCCTGTAAGAGTTTCGGTCAGTCCACAGCATCAGTAGGTCTCGCAGCCAGAGTACATACTTCGCATGGAAGAAGGCAGCGGGCTATTGAGGAACGGCGGCATCTTTGCCTGTGGTGTGTCTGGGGTGAGGATGTCCTAGCTTCTCAGCAGGAGGTAGAGGCGTGTCAAGGCCGAGAGCAAGTTTGTGGTGAGGTAAGATGATGGGTGTGAATGGATTGATCGTCTGCGGCGTGGGCTGCCCGCAGTCACGATAATATAGAACGGACGCCTGTCAACTCTCAATTACTAAGGGCAGAGTCAGACTCCCAAATGCGCGTACGAGGACACCAGGATGTACGGCCGCTACGGTCTTGCAGCACCTGGATGATGTACAGTAAATCAGTAGCAAAAGTACCCCCGACAGAAAGTGGAGTGACGCGGAAGCTCAGTAACAGGCAGTATCCTTCCTCCTCTTCACCTTGGCTCACCCAAAAGCTCGAGGTCGACTTTCGAGCTGCGCCTCGCTGCCGATGACGTCGTGGCCTGCGGCGGCTGACTCCAAGCCTTGCCCGTGACCTCGAATTCGAACTTCAGAAGCATCTTGCATCCGGTGACGGAGCCTGATGCGCTCCAGGACGGGCTTACGTAACGCATGCGCCACAACCCTTACCCTTACCCTGGGCCCTTGCGACAGCCACCTACACGCGGACTTTAGACGTCGAGGGTTCATGGGGTTGATACCTTCGCATCGTATACCAGTCATATAAGTGCAATCGACCACCCGCACCCGCGCCCACACCACATTCTCACATCCTTGCTACCTACGTAACCAGCCATGTCGGAATCGTATGAACGCGAACGGTAAGCCACACCGCACCCCTCCGTCCCACACCTGCTTCGCCTGCCTCTACATCCATCCAGCCCAGGCCAGTGAACCAACATCTGACCTGCCATATCCTGCAGCCAAAACAACGACTCCCTCGCCGCTCTCCAATCCAAAGTCTCCGCTCTCCGCAGCGTCACGGTCGACATCTACGACAACGCGCGCGACCATGCCGTCCTCGACAACACTTCCGAGACCTTCTCGTCCATGACTACCTCCATAAAGGGTTCCGCGAGACGGCTGGGTGTCATGGCCAGACAGGGAGACCGAGTCGCTGTGTTCAAGCTGGCAGGGATCATAATCGTGACTGGCGTTGTCGGGTGGTGGATCTTGAGCTGGATCTTTTGAGCGACGGGTTCGGGAATATGCTACGTGGACGTGAGGGACGAATATCTACTGGCAGGATGTAATCGCTAGAGTACGGCTCAGATCGTGTGCGTAGGTTGTGCTTTCGAGTCTGACATAGGCTCCTCCTTGTGATGTACTTTTCGAGCATGGCGCTGTGGCGTTAGAACTTTCTTGGATCTCACGCTTTGATCTTAGAGGAGAGAAGCGGTCTTGGAAACACTTGTACATGAATTGATACAGGCTGGATGACTGGTCTCAGACCTATCAAAACTGATCGTCAAATTCATAAAAGGTACTGATCAGACCCTGATAGGTGCGTTCAAGTCCTGCTCAAACCCTACACTCAACTGTGGCACCTGGGTATACCTCCCCTGGAGGAGTTGCCTCGTGTTCTGCAACACCTCAATGTAGCTCTGCCTGGGGCCAAACCTCCGCATGCATTCCAGAAATGCCCAGCTCATGGCTCCAACGTGGCTACCTGATATCGCTGCATCTGCACTCGTCTGGTCGTCACGGCACCCAGAATACATCCACACGTTCCGTGCGCCTTCCTGCTGGTACTCAGCCGCAAAGTCCTGCTGGCTCAATCCGTACTCATCTGCATCCTCTTCTGGACGGTGGTGAAGGCCTTTGAACAGCGACTGTGCGCCTGCGAGTAGCTGTCGAGCGTCGTCTGCGTTCTCGAAACTGAACCCGCCTTGGATCAGGTGGCTCGCTGCGCCGATGAGATGGATGCCCTGGTTGATGTTGTCGATCATCGAGACATTTCCGTCTTCGTCAGAACGGTAGATGTAGGGAAGTTCGACCGCAGAGCCGGAATGGCAGCAGTCGAAAATAATGAACAGCGTGCTACTAGGGGGAAGCCGGGTCACAAGCGTACGGTGCAAGTAGCCAGAGGGTATCTGGCCATTCCGCTCAAAGTCGAAAGGAACGATGGTGTCGTCGAAACCCGATGCACGGTTGCCCCCATCGTCAGGTACTTGGCCACCGTGTCCGCTGTAATGCAAAAAGCAAGTCGTGCCTGGTTCAGAGACAAGCCATTGCATAGCCGCTATCATGTTGTGTCCATTGGGCCAGAACTGTCCCCTAGGATCGGTGTATTGATCGTCCCTCAGCACTACTTGCGAGTGCCGATCTTCAGGGTAGCCCATAGCTGACAGGTACTTCCGCATGTTGGAGACATCCTGGTGACAGCCTTGCAGCTCGTGCTGAGTGCCCACATAATTGATGCCTACGAGAAGTGACTTCTTGCGCATAGCAGGCGCTTGATTGTAGAAGTGCTGAGGCGGTGGTGGGCCTTGTGAATATGGGTCCAGACGATTTGGAGGCGGCCCTTGTGGTGGCCTGTAATCTGCTTGTGGTGGAAGCCGCGGTGGGCCTTGCGAATATGGACCTCGCCAGTTCGGAGGCGGGCCCGGCGGGGAGCTGTAACCTTGCTGTGAGGGCGGGCCTTGTGCGTACGGTCGTTGCCAACCTGGCGGCGGACCAGGAGGAGGCCTGTAATCCTGTTGCGGTGGCGGGCCAGGTGGTGGCAGATAATAATCTCGTGACCTTGGGCGGCTTTCCTGGTAACGGCCCCTTGAACCTGGTCGGTCGTCGTCGTCGTAGTATCCCTGCGACCTTGGGCGGTCGTCGTCGTAGTAATCCCTTGAGCTTGAACGGCTGTTGTGGTGGTGATGGTGGTGGCTGTGATGGTGATGGCCTTGATAGCCACCATCGTTGCCTTCAATTTCGTAGATCCCGCTGCCGCTATCGAAAAACGCCATGCTTGACTGTATATAATTGGGCGGATCTTGCTTCCATGCAGCACTAGTGTATGCGTGTGGATGGATTTGTGGTCAATGAAAGCAGGACGCTCTCGAGATATTGATCAATTAAATCTGTTCGTGACCTACCTCATTGCGAACGGTCCGCAATGGCCGATGGCGGTGCTGACATAGCATCTCCACGAGCGGTAGCCTCATGTAACATATACCTACCTAAAAACTACTCTATCTGCTGTATGATGATGATGATGGGGCGCGGAAGATGGATGGTTCGGAACTTCGGATTAGAGTTTTTGACTTTGGCGCTCACGTCACCGGCAACAGCTCTCCATGTGAGATGGCTGCGCATGGATTATCGATTCCGTCTCAGAGCTTGAGCCTATCTCCAAAACGATATCTCTAAATATTGAGGCAACATAAGGGTCTGCATCTCGAGTATCGATATGAGGATTGCATGTTTTGTGATTGCTTCCAGCTGTGCAGCGCTAAAGGCACACCCAACCCAAATGCCAAGGATCTGGTTGCCAGGCGGAGGCTGGTGGATTGGAAGAGTGTCTGGGATTCGATACTCGTAAAACCATGGGATCGCGTTTCCCTGCCGCGACCAATCAGGCACAGCCATTTGAATTGTTCAAACGAAAAGGCAATAGGAAAGCCAGTAGTCGAACGTTTCCATCCAGTCTCTTGCAATGCGAGCAGAAGCAGTATCACGACAGTATATGTAGTGTACAGGCGCGCCTGCAGTTAAGATGAGCGGGCTGGTTCCGAAGTGACTCCCAAGGTCCAAGCGCGCCTCTAACCCAAGTCCAGTCCAGCAACAAACATCACCAAAACAACCTGCCACCACTAACAACCACAGCACCCGCCATCCAAGCCTCGTCCTCTCCACCCTCACTCTCGTGTGCCTTCTGCCGTACTATTAGAGCTTCTTCAGAGCCTTCAATGGCTTCTCGTTGACTGCTCACACGCGCGTGTCACGCACGCGTTACTGCCCCGCCAACCAGCTTTCAGTATTGAAACTTTGGCAAGGTATTGGCATATATCGGCTGATATACCAACATATGGCAGCCATCGCCTTACGAAGCCCCTTGGTAAACTCGCCGTCCATGGCTACACGACGTGCACCACTGGCAGATGTGCCAAACAAGATCAACTCACCGTTCAAAAACGCGGCTACCGTTGGGGGAAAGCGCACGCGAGCAGCAGACCTCAAGGATACCGCGTATGGCCAGCCACCGACCAAGAAACAAGTCATAGAATTGCTTGACAACGAAGTCGAGAACGTGGACCCTAAAAAGAGAGGTGCTGTCTCTGTCATCGCTGCTGCAGAACCTTTCGCTTCTAAGAGGATAAGCAATGGACAGCCAAGTGCTTTCGAGAAGAAGTTGGCCGCTGCTAGGGAGAGGAAACCTGCAACACAGCAACGTGCTGAGACCTCACAAAAGGGTAGTGTGGAGTATGAACAAGTACGACAATGGCAACGGCACTACAAGAGGCAGTTTCCGAGCTTTGTCTTCTATTTCGATGCTGTACCAGACGATGTTCGCCACAAGGCTATGAAGACAATACGAGCGCTTGGAGCGGCAAGTACCACTATGTCCTCCCGATGAGATCCTCATACTAACCTACCTCTAGACCGAAGAGAAGTTCTTCTCAAAGGCTGTAACTCATGTTGTCACCACTCGACAGATCCCTGCGGAAACAGTAAATCATAATGCTCCCGCAACACAGAATGGCCACGGTCGTGGTGACACCATTTCCAGAGGCTTACAGCAAGCTGCTGTGCATCATGATGTGAAGAAGCCTACTCAGCTTCTCGACGCGAACTTGCAACGTCGGACTCAGTCTGCTGGACTTCAGCTTTCACAAGTCATTGAGCCAAAGAAGACCTTGACCCAGTCTGTAGATATCTTACACCGTGCCCGTGATCTTAAAATCAAGATTTGGGCTCTTGAGAAACTACAACGCGTCTTGAAGACTCTGACTGAAGGTGACGCGAACATGAAGGCAACCAACCAGCGTACACCTGCAGATGACGAAGCCACATGGGAGAATACAAATGCCCTCCAGCAGATGATCCGGAACGAGAAAGTTTTGAACTCTGTCGATCATGACATGGCCGAATTCAAAGGCTATTACATCTACGTGCACGACATGGACGAGAAGTATAAGCCGACCATGACTAGAGACTACAACCGCACAGCGCAGAAGGAAAATGGAAAGTGGCCACAGTTTAGATTGTCGGCACTTGGGCGTTGTCCTTTTGTGGAAGATCCTCAACATGTCAAGAGGATCCAGCTCGAGGAAGAGGTGGCAAAGAAGGAAACAGTTGAGACGCAGCGTAAGACGAGAAACGCAACAGCCATCACGCAAGACCGCCAGCCACAAGCTCTCGCTGAGTGCGAGCCAAACCTTCGCCGCTCGCCTCGAAAGCAATCTCAAGACTTGAAGCTAAGCACAGCAAAGCCACTTGATCCGCCCAGGCTGCCTCCAATCAGGAGACAATCTTCAATCGACATAGATACTCCTGTGGGTCTTTATGGGAGTACCCAGGTCCAGGCCCGTGGCTTGCCACGCATGGCAGGTGGTCAACCGATAGCATCTGGCATCCAGCCGTCTAACGTTACCTCAGCTATCCGTTCGCAAGCTATCTCATCTGCAGCCATATCTTCCACCGCGCCAACTGGTAGACGCATTCCTGACAGCAAGGAGGTCGCAGCCCTCAAACGGAGAGTGCTCGAGCGCGGTCCGAGTAACCTTTCAACTCAGAGCGTGCCTTCCTCTTACATGAATGACATGCGTGCTGTCCTGAATCAGGAGCGGGAGCCTCCTCCTCGTGCTGCCAAGCGAAAGGCCCAAGAGACCCTCGGTGTCGTACATGAGGACGAGGAGATGTACCAAGATGAGCCTTGTCGTCGGGCTCAGGCTAAGCCAGCCAAAAGAAGCAAGAAATTGGAGAAGGAGCCAAAGCCGGGATATTGCGAGAACTGTCACGATAAGTTTGATGACTTCGATCAGGTGAGTACCTGCATCCGTTTTCTTGCCTTGACCATTGTACTAATCTGTTGCAGCACATTCAATCACGCAAGCATCGGAAGTTTGCGCTTACCGACTCAAATTGGAAGGAGCTTGATGCCCTTCTCAGCCAACTGAAGCGCCCGCACAAAGAGTATTAGCTAGGATGTCACAGTCAGCACTGTCAGTGTATTGTATGTGATAGACGCTCAACAGTCTGCGCTCTTGATATTCGCTTCCTCAGAGACATAGGGGCGCCACGCACATGGCACAATGCGCTACGGCCTTTTTTTTGCATTTTTCGTTTGTTATGACAGGCAATATCGAGCTTGGCGATAGCATTTGAGGTGTTACGTCAAGTGTTTCATTTGGGCGGCGCTTTTGTCTTATCACGATATACCCTTCTTCTGCCATTATGTGGAGTTCTCGACTTACCTGCACCTTCGGTACGCGATATCCTCTACTACACAGACTACTTTGGAACGCATGTAAAGCATAGTGCTGCATAACTATGGACTTTCGCTTTGTTGGTGTTTGCGATGCATCTCTTCAGGTTACAGGCATACTTACGAACGGACATGAGATGCACTGCTTTCTGTGGCACATTTGCGAGGATTGAAGATCGGAGTAAGTGCTCCGCACTTGATACCATACAAAAGGCAAGTGTTACTATACATACATATATACTGTGCTTTATGAAACATGTCTTTTGATCACACGGCCTTCGGCCAGTACCCCGTTTGCTATATGTTGTTCGCTTACTGAAGTGTACGTGAGCCACCCAATGTTGTTGCCTTGCCAAGACACGGCGTCACTTAAGCCGACCTTTCCTAAGGCTCAGGATATCATTATACGTCGAGATGAACTGTTTCAATAGTCTGATTTGAAACGAGATTGTACTTGTCCATCACAGCAGTACTCTTTGCGTATGACATCACAAAGACATAGTAAAAAAGCGCAAACTTACATCCATCCAATCTTTCACCCAAGACGAAGTTCGCGCCTTCCATTACAAGCACGTACTGACAAACGATCGATCTTTCTTGAAAGCAGAACACACTGCGAGGAGAAAACATGGCAGACTCACCTCAGCCTCCAGATTCGCCTTCGCCCCAGTCTTCATCCATAAGTGACCCCACCAATGACGAAGACGGTGCAGCAGCGACGGGCGTACCTCTGACAATGGCGGCCTCTGTCGTCCTCGAGCATCTACCCAAGAACACACAACACGCACTCGAGACGGCTGGAGAGCTGGCTCTTCCTAAAGGTATCATCACTGACCTTTACGCATCTCTTGGACCTGGCACGTGACTTGCTGACATACACCTGACAAAGTAACAATACGTCTTTCGCCTCTTCCTAACACTCCAGCCCTGAAACAGCCGAGGTTCAAATGCTCGAGCTCGCAGCGGTTTGAGGCAATCGTGAGGTTTCTGCGGAAGAAGCTGGGTGTGAAGGAGCATGAGGGCGTTTATTGTTATGTCAACTCAGTCTTTGCACCTGGGTTGGATGAAGGGGTGGGGAATCTCTGGAGAGTGAGTTTATCTGTCTCTCCCTCTTCTACAGAGTGGTCACGTCATCCGTCTGGCATCTCACTTACGTATGGCCCTATGTAGTGTTTCAAAACTGGTGATGAGCTGGTCGTCAGCTACAGCATCACTCAAGCATTTGGATGAGACGTACGGCCTGGACCTTACTTGATAATACGAAGTCTACACGACATCGCTGCATCTGGTGTATGGGGAATGGTAAGGCTGGGAGCCGCAAGCCATGCCTACCAGCGCCGACACTGACCTCGAAACCCTTGCACAGCATACGGATTTAATTCATCAGAGTACGCTGGGTGTGACTAATCAGCCTTCAAGTCTGAAATGACTGCAACCAGTAAACTGGAAGCCCCCCAAAGATGCCATTTGCTCCGCAAGGGCAGCTGCTTAATAGATCTCCCATAAACGAAACCCGCATTCTCAATGTCCCTGGGCATCCTCAAGTTGATCCCGCGTACAATTGTCAACAGCATGAACTCTGGGCAACGGTGTGAATGTTGCAATGTGACGGCAATCACAGCATTGCAACAGGCCTTTTACTGCTCTCTCAATATGAGGGATTTGCGAAGCTAATCCTACAAGGACTTGCTCGATAGCAGCCCAACGGCCGACGGTATGATTGATATAGAGAACACAGACAATGGCAAACAACGCATGGCTCACCCCACACGTAAGAACAAAGCCCACAATGCAGGTGTAATCTACATGGTGGCAGCCAGGGCATATTTGCTAAATCATGATATTTCTCAATAGCAGCACGCACGTTGGAAGGTCAACAATTCACAAGGATTTCACAATCGCACTCAAACTGTTCAGCACTTCATTTGCGGCCAAGGTGGATCCAGTAGTATTTGCGAATGCTGTGAAACGAAGGTTCGAAGCCATTGCAAACAGAGGCAATTTATTTTACAGGTTGATGAGCCACTACATGGCAATAATGTGAGCATACCGCTTTTTCGAGGAGAGCCTTGCCCTAATATTAAAAACCATTACCTCCTGAACATCAACATGCCAGCCTCGTCCGCATCAACATGAACATCCTGAGCATCCTCATCCCCGCTATCATCTTCCCTAAGGTCCTTCATTTTCTGTCCGAATAGACTGCCGAACAAGTCGTCTGACTGCTTCTCACCCCAAGATCCTCGATCTTCAGGCGCCATGAAATTCTGCAACTTCTCATGCACGGTGTATCTCAGTTTCCTACCCTTGCTAGCCTTAGTGTCCACATCCTTCTTCGCCTTCGCCTCTCGCCTCATGCGACCGAAATCCATACCCATTACGTTTGCGGTTGCGATGCTGTCTGCGCTCTTCTGCTCTAAAAGTTCCTTGAGCAGGAGGCCATAGAAGTCTGCATCGTCGTAGATTTTATCGTCTTCAACTACTTTTTGGGAAAGCTGGAGAGGGGCACATGAACGTGGTGTATGGGCTCTCTTGATTAAGCGGTCAGGCGCGTTAAGGTGCTCCTGCAGGACATCAATGATGGTGGCTTCGGTGGCGGTGTTGTTGATCTTGCTGCGCTGAGGAAGGGCGGACGCACCGCGTGCTTTCGCTGACCATCGCTGTAACGTCGCATTGCGTTGGGGAAGAATGCCCGCTTCTTGGGCTTGCATATGTTGCCACAGATCTGACACGCTCGTCTGGCTGTCGAAGGGTAATCTCTTCCGTTTCTTGCCAGTCTTTTCTGTGAGCATAATTTCTCGAAGCTCATTTACATTCGACCAGAGATTGAATGCTGCTGTTTCTGCTGCCTCAAGCGCGGCTTGCCTGATACCCTGAGAAACTTCCTTAGATGTACCAACGATTGTGTTCGTTGATATGAGCGATTTCTGCAGTTTGATACGAGTGTTCAGAAGCGCATCGAAGCACTTGCGTTGTCTCTTCACAGCGCGTCCCTTCTCTGCGTCCTCCCTGTTCGTCTGTGATATCGATGCGGCTACAGCCTTCTGCTCAGTGGCCATAATCTTCCTCAACTCGGCACGATCATCTTCCTCGGGCGCTTTTCGCTTTCGCAACAAGCTTGCACCCGCACTGTCCTCCTCTTCGCTCAGATCTGTGTCGCCAGTCCCATCACCAGAGACGTCGTCTGCGCTCTCGTCTTCTTCATCATGCTCCTCTTCATCGCCGCTCGACTCCAAGCCTATACCTCCTTCCTCACTTTCTTCGCCATCGCTACTCTCTTCATCAAAGCCTTTGCTGAAAGGATCATCCTCCCCCTCACTGTCCTGTTCAACAGCGAATCGGCTGACTTTTGCACCCTGGTACTGCGGGCCTAGGGCGATCTCTTTTGGCTTTCGTAGCTTGCTCTTTCCAACATCGACATAATGATCTCTGCCGGCGTCGACAGACTCCTCGCTTTCGGTGTCGCCGTCAGAGTCCGCATAACCATCAGCTTCTGGATCTACATCGCCTGCAGTAGCTTTTGTGAGTTCTTCAAATTCTCTCGCGCGGTTACGCGTCCTCCCTGGAGCCATAGTGGTTTAACTACTTGAGCAAATCCAAACGGGAACTTTTTTCTTAGACGTAGAAGTCTATATGCGGAAGTAGATCCGCGTTTGCGATCTCCAAGCTCAATCAAAATCTATGCAGCAAGGCCCGCGTGCCGACTGCTGTTGCACCAGATGCACTGGGACAGGATCACGCTAGCATAATCAGTGCTATACCTAAGAAGGCAGTCCTGCACCTCTTCTTCGAACTTGCACCTCTCTTGCTAGAATTGTTGCGGCTTTCTGCATTCTAGACATCTAGACTGGGTGATATGAGACAAATGCCGAACCCAATTGCGCACTCTCAACCGCCGAATATGTTAAGTGTGGTTAGCACTCGCACGCGCTGGCATCGTGCCCACGGTCGTGGATCGCGTCGCGGGAGTGTTGTTAAGCCGCAGCTATTAACACCTCAGTGTGGTCACGGCGTCCACACGCTCAGCAACGGTATATCACACCTCTGTGTAGCCGTACTCAAGAGGTTGCTAAATCGGTTCGCGAGATTGGCCCTGGTTGATCCAAAACTTGGCTCAATCCATTTATTACTTGGAGGATATTGGCCACTGTACCGAACGAGGCAGCGAGACTAAAGCTCCACAAACCTACCTGTGCGGCATCTGAGATGATCCCCTTCGTCACCAGAAACAACAAGTGCGAAATTAAGCGTTGATGCACTGCAGGAGAATTTCTTGGAAGATTGATCTGCAATGCTTCTTGCATGGATCCTAACTCAGGGAGCCCTTAATCCAACTTCATGATATTTGCTGGTTGTGCACTGTTAAACGGCGAGAATGGGGAGCTTCTGAAGCAGAACGATGAAACCCAAACCCGTGAAGGTAGGAAGGTTAGCGTGATTAGAGAAGCCAGAGCCATAGTCCAAGAGGATATATTCGTGGCATAGAAATATCGGTACCGAAAAGAGGCGAGTGTTATTTGCAAGAGAAAAAGATAAAGAACACTAGAGAAGAGGGTCCGAGGAAATAAAGACAGCAAGACAAGGTGGTATTACAGCAGGCCTTTCAGAGTCCTCTTCTGTCACTCGCTCTCTAGGGCGCTGAATAGGTCGGAGAGACACTTCTAATTGTGCCCGTAACCTGACCGTAGTTGATGCCAGATCCAACCCCATTTCTTACGGGTCCAATGGTAATGTTGGTGTTTGCATCCCTTCCAGCAGCAATCTTATATATTTCCTCCTTTAGTGATTTCGGCTGGAGTTCTAGCCACAGCTTTTGAGAGCACTCCAGCGCCGCTCGCGGCTCGTATAGCTGTGCTTCAACACCAGCTTTATTACCATCTTTATCAGTGTCAGTTGACCCTTCACCGACCGAACTTAGCTCGTCTAGCGACTTCTATACTAGTGCGATCTGTTGATCGGTTTGTCCTGCGGCACTCAATATATCACCCTGTCTCGAAGTAATGGTTTGCTTGAGTTCTTCGGTCGTGGGACCTGCTCGTAGCGAAGTGTACCTACACAAGGTCAGACCTAGCACCTCTCTTTTTTGCACTTGCCCTCAATCACTCACAACATGACTATTCCTGTCACCGAGGAGCAAGTGAAGCCACAATTCCGGAGATGGTCAGCCATAGCTTTGATCTGTTGCTCCTTGAAGGAGCTGGTGTTGGCCTGATTCCGCCACAACAACTCTCCATCTCGCGGAGAATGCGTCCACCGTTGCGGGCTGTTCCCGAATTATCTGCATGCTGGCCCGCAGGCTTTCACTGTCTCCCCTGACCGTCGCGCTATCGTAGCCCCGAGCAACTGCCAGTCAGACTCTTGCACTGCTGTCAGAGATTCAACCGCCGATACTGTAGCACTGAGGTCTGTACAAAGGCCCCGGATAGTTTCTGGCGCCTGAACGGTCCTTTGTACGTCTTCGATCAGTAGCTGCGTGCCGTAAAGCACTGGATCTATGACGTCAACTACCTCTGCGCCAATACTACGCGAGCGGTTCATAGTTGAAGCTGGTGTCTAACAAGTCCGATGAAGTGTGGTATAGGTTTCAAGAATCACAAAGCAGCGTATATTAGACTGTTCTGTACTGGACGTAGTCAGCTAAGGCTGGGAAGACCTTCGGCTGGCCAACATCACGTGGGGGCTCAGCCTCATCAAACTCCATCAGAACTGTGCCGCACCGAGCGACTTGTCGCGAAAGTACATGTCTTCGCTTTACTATCATGGCTGAGAGCAGTACACGGATATCCTTTGGTAGTATCATAGGAGGCATCGGGGTAGGAGTAAACCATGCACCGATCAACACTACGGTGTACCCTCCGCCCGGTAGGAACCAGTCCCGCGCTAAGCGCGAGCGATGCTGACGACTGCTACGTACTAGATCGCCCGGAAACGCCGTCGGAACCTTCTTCCATTATTCCATTCCACCATGACCCAGATCATGTCGAGCGGTCAGCGTTGCTAGATGAGGTCTCTGGAAAGCTCTCGGTTTCCGGGGCGAGAGTGGCACTTTTCGGGTTGGGTGGTGCAGGGTAGGCAATTCCATTCCGAGATCAAACGGAGGCTAAAACAGGAACAGGAAGACCCGGCTGGCGGTCGAATATGCGCGACAGGTACGCAAACGGTCGCCGCAAACATGGGCATTATGGTTACACGCTGGAACGGCAGCGCGCTTTGAGCAGAGCGTGCGAGACGTGGCGGAGCACATGAGGATCCACGGCAGACACGATCCGAAAGCCAACATATTCCAGCTCTTTCGAGTCTGGCTTTGCAACAGGAAAAAAGGGGAATGGCTGGTAATATTAGACAGTGTTGACGATGCTGGCTTCCTATTCGCAAAGCCGGCAACAGCCGCAGAAAGGCGACTGATAGATTACCTACCAGTGTGCGAGCATGGCTCAATCTTGTTTACAACGCGCAGCCAGCACGTGGCATCACTTCTAACGCATACGAGCCAGATAATACATGTACCCCCAATGGTGCCAAGCGATGCTCAGGAACTGCTCCAGAAAAAGCTAGGAGGGGAGGAGCGAGACCGCTATTGCCAACTAGCTGTAGCGCTTGACTGCCTGCCGCTCGCGTTGGCACAGGCAGCAGCGTACATCCATCAGAGACGGCCCAAGTGTTCAATCAAAGATTATCTTGCGAAGCTACAAAACAGTAGGTCGAGGACGACCCTCTTGCGAAGCGATCCGCAATTCCCTGATCGAGACGAGGAGGCAAGCAGCTCGATCCTGAAGACATGGCAGATTTCATTCGACTACATATCCAGAATGAGGCCATCAGCAGCGGATTTGCTGTCTACAATGAGTTTCTGCGACCCGCAAGCCATCCCAGAGATCCTTATGCATGACAATCGTAGTAGCGACGACTCACATGACCTTGATCAGGTATGTGATGACAGCTTTGGAGAAGATGTGACGACACTTCGTAGCTTTTCATTCATCTCTGCCACTACAGACCGCGAGAGTTGGGAGATGCACAGACTTGTACAGGACGCCACAAGAATGTGGCTCGAAGATCGTAGGAGGCTAGAAGTATTCCAAGCACGCTTCATCCACCGCCTGAATGAGGTCTTTCCCTCCGGCCATTACGAGAACTGGCAGGCCTGTCAGCTGCTTTTTCCACATGCGCAGTTTGTAGCAGGCCAACCACCGTCCGACGAAAATACACGATCGAGATGGGCGTCAGTAATGTATCATGCAGCGTGGTACGCGTGGCAGAAGGGACAATTAGCAGCAGCCCAGATGATGGCAGAAAGCTCGATGCAAGTAGAAGCGTCTTTAGAAAGACAGAATGAGGAGCAAATGCTATACAGCACTGCAATGCTAGCACTTATTCTCAGAGCCCGTGGATTGTGGGGTGAAGCAGAGAAGCTACAGGTGCAGGTGATGGAGACTTCGAAGACAGTGCTAGGGCTAGAGCATCCAGACACGCTGACGAGCATGGCTAACCTTGCCTG